>JAXIVD010000777.1:50587-113087 GCA_036785275.1 Cancer borealis
GGGGGAACATGGGTTGGCGACCACACAAGGATTCCTACAGTTGTGGTTGTAGCATGCACGGTCATAGGGGCAATCTTCATTTCGTATACACTGTGGTTTGAGGTCTGGCAAAGATGTAGTGGGGGCAGGAGTGAAAGGTTCGTTGCATTGCACATATGGGTTGCCAGTATAACCCAGAAGGCAAACACATCTTGGTGTGTGGATTGTCACCATACATTCTGCATTTGTGCCACATTCTTGTCTTTTGAGGCAAGGATCGAGGCAGTGTTGGTTGATACAGGCGAGATGATAGTCACAGTCACTATCTACAAGGCATTCTGGACGAGGTGTGGGCTGAGGAGGTGGTGTGGGTGGTTCCGGAAGACGACAAGATATAAATGGGTTACCAATGTATCCAGGAGGGCAGTTGCACTGGGGCCGATGGTTTTCGCCACTGCACACAGCCATTGGTGCACAATTGTTACTGATCATGCAAACTTCTCGACATACATTGGTAATGCACATCTGATAAGTGAAACAATCTTGGTCTATCATGCATTCAGGTAATTCAGCAATAGGTGTAAAGGTACATATTGCTTCATGCATCTGTGCATAGCAATTAGGGTCTCTGTCACATGGGAAGAGACTGCACACTTTTACACACAAAGAATTGTGGCATTTTTCATCAAAAGGACACTCTGTAGTCTTAGTGCAGCCAATAGGCAATGGAGCATCCGTGACTGGTAGTGATGGACGAGGGGTTGGTGGCTCCTTCACTTGGGGTGGGACAGTCTCTATAACAGGGGGAGCCACAGATGTGGTTGACCCTGATATTGGAAGAATGGGATGAGCTGAGTGCTCAGTGATAACTCCCATGGGTGGAGGATGAGTAGTAGGTATATCCACCATTATTGCTGAGCAACGTATTTGTGGGTCTCCAGAAGTACCTGGTGGACAAATGCACACAGGCTGATGTCCACCAGTCTTACAGTCAGCATTCTCTCCGCAGATTCCCAGGGCACATACATTATAACAGAGAAGATTTATACAAGAATTGTCAGTATCACAGTCATCATTATTCCTGCAGGCAACAGATACTGATGGAATGATGGGGGGAGGAAGAGTGGTGGTGGGAATTGAGGTTGGGCGGGTGGTTGGCATCTCACCTAATGGAAACAGGGTAGTAGATGGTGGAAGAGGCATAGGCTGCAGAGGTTTGTCAGTAGGATGTGGCTTATCTTCAACAAGAGGTGGTGGAAGGGAAGGAGGATCTAATGCTGCAAGAGCTGAGCATTTTAAAGTTGGATTTCCGGATGTTCCTGGAGGACATATGCAGACAACTTTATGGTGTTTAGTGCTGCATTCAGCATTTTTTCCACAGAGTCCTGGATGACAAATATCCATGCATAGCCGGTTGATGCAAGAATTGTCATATGGGCAATTACTTGAACTCTCACATCCAATTGGCTGAGGTGGAGCAGTGGGTGGAGGTTGTGGTCTGGAGACAGGAGTTGGAGATGGACGAGAGGTGGGGTAAATTGGAGTTGGAGGTGTAATTGTGGAGGGCTGTAGCGAGACAGGTATCAAGGGGTCATCTGGTGATGGAGGTAGAGTACCTATCAGTGGTGTAGTTGGAGTAGTTGTAGCTCCAAGGAGTGCATAGCATTTTACTACTGGGTCGCCAGTGGTACCTGGGGGACAGCTGCACACAGGGCGGTGAATGGCAATCTTGCAGTCAGCATCCTCACCACATATACCCAAGCCACACACATCATTGCATATGTGATTAAGGCAAGAGTTATCCACAGGACAATCATCATTATTTTCACAAGCTATGATGACAGGAGCAGTAATAGGAGGAATTGTTGGCCGGGAAGGTAAAGTCCCTGGAGGTCTTGTAGTGGGCAGTTCAGTGAGTGGAGGAGGAGGAGATGGTGATGCTCCTATGCCAGCAACAATGGGTGGATCAGGAGGGGGAGGTAATGGTTGTGCAATCGGAGGAGGGGATGCAACAGGAGATTCTGTAGCCATTGCACTGCACTTTAGTGTTGGATTCCCAGTGGTGCCCGGAGGACATATACAAGCAGGACGATGTCCAAATGTCTGACAATCAGCATCAGTGCCACAAAGTCCTAGATAACATATATCTAAGCACAGTGAATTGACACAGGTATTTTCAAGAGGGCATTCATTATTCACTGTGCAACCAATTGGTATTGGTGGGGGAGTTGGCACAGGGACTGGTTGAGTGATAGGAAAATCAGTAGGTTTAAAGGTTGGTTTTGATGCTACAGGTGCAAGGGTTGATGAAATGGGTCCATAACCGCCTACAATAGGCTCATCATCTGGTAGTAATACAGATTCTGTAATTGGAGATAAAGTTTCTGGCGTTGAGGTTAGGAGGGACATACATCCCACCTGTGGATCCCCAGTTGTTCCATAGGGACACAGACAAACAGGTGAATGTTCCACTTGCTTGCAATCAGAGTTATCAGCACAGGTACCGAAGGCACAAGCATCAATACACCACGTATTGACACACGACATATCAAATTCACAGTCGTCATTATTTTCACATGCTGTTGGCAACTTTGGAATAATTGGTGGAGGAGGTGGTCGAGGTGTTGTTGGCTGTAGAGGTGGACGAGTTGCGTGTTCTGCCAGAGGAGGTGATGTTGGGGTTGTAGGACCTACAATGGGACCAATGGGCACCTCGTCTGCTGAAGGAGTGTCCCCTACGATTGGAGGGTGAGGTGTTGATGATGTTTCCACTGCCATTGCAGAACACTTAATGGTAGGGTTGCCCGTAGTTCCTGGAGGACATTTACATACTGGACGATGACCAATAGTCTGGCAGTCAGCATTCTTACCACAATAGCCTGGATGACAAACATCTATACAAAGTTTGTTCACACAAGAGTTTTCCCTAGGGCAGTCATTTGTGGCCTCGCAGCCAATTGGCAGAGGCTTCGGGGTGGATGGTGGCTGTGGTTTTGTAACGGGAGGCTGTATTGGTCGAGGCGTAGGATGTACTCCTAATGGCGGAGGACCTGGACTTGTTGAATCTACCGTGGGACGGATTGGGTCACCTGGTGGGAGTGGCGAAACATCTGACGTGGGTGGCATATGTGTGGTAGGTCGCTCAGTGAGTGTTGCCAAACAGTGTGTAGTTGGATTTCCCTCAGTTCCGGGGGGACAGGTACATACAGGTCGATGGTCCTTTACTTTGCAGTCGGCATTGGTTCCACAATGACCAAGGGTGCATACATCGTAACACAGCTTATTGATACATGAGTTATCCACTGTGCAACTGTCATGATTCTCACAGGCTATGGGAAATGGTGGGTTGATTGGAGGAAGCGTTGGCCGTAGAGTGGTAGGTTGTGGTGTTTTAGTTGTTCCTATTTCAGGAAGAGGTGGGGGGAATGGAGTGCTTCCTCCCTGTTCAGGAACAATTGGCTGATCAACAGGCAGATCTGGTTTACCGGTGGCTGGTGAAATAGTTGTTGGTCTATCAGTTGCAACAGCAATACATTTATCTGTTGGGTTTCCAGATGTGCCTGGAGGACATGTGCATACGGGTCTGTGGGCCACTGTCTGGCAGTTTGCATTATCGCCACAAGATGTGAAGTGACAGATATCTACACAAATTTTGTTGATGCAACTGTTATCATTGGGACATATGTCTGTGCTTTCACAGCCAATTGCCACGGGTGAAACGTTCACCACAGAAGGTGGTTGTGTTGGTGGAGGTAAAGTTGGTCGAGGCTTTGATAATTCACCTTCTGGAGGTGGTGGTAATGTAGTAATTCCAGAAATAGGGAATACAGGATCATCAATGACAATTGTTTCTTCGGTAACTGGACTTGGAACAGAAGTAGGTTTCACTGTTGACATGGCAATGCATTCAATCTGTGGGTCCCCAGTTGTTCCATAGGGACACAAACATACAGGTGCATGTTCCACTTGCTTGCACTCAGAGTTATCAGCACAGGTACCGAAGGCACAAGCATCAATACACCACGTATTGACACACGACATATCAAATTCACAGTCGTCATTATTTTCACATGCTGTTGGCAACTTTGGAATAATTGGTGGAGGAGGTGGTCGAGGTGTTGTTGGCTGTAGAGGTGGACGAGTTGCGTGTTCTGCCAGAGGAGGTGATGCTGGGGATATAGGACCTACAATGGGACCAATGGGCACCTCGTCTGCTGAAGGAGTGTCCCCTACGATTGGAGGGTGAGGTGTTGATGATGTTTCCACTGCCATTGCTGAACACTTAATGGTAGGGTTGCCCGTAGTTCCTGGAGGACATTTACATACTGGACGATGACCAATAGTCTGGCAGTCAGCATTCTTACCACAATAGCCTGGATGACAAACATCTATACAAAGTTTGTTCACACAAGAGTTTTCCCTAGGGCAGTCATTTGTGGCCTCGCAGCCAATTGGCAGAGGCTTCGGGGTGGATGGTGGCTGTGGTTTTGTAACGGGAGGCTGTATTGGTCGAGGCGTAGGATGTACTCCTAATGGCGGAGGACCTGGACTTATTGAATCTACCGTGGGACGGATTGGGTCACCTGGTGGGAGTGGCAAAACATCTGACGTGGGTGGCATATGTGTGGTAGGTCGCTCAGTGAGTGTTGCCAAACAGTGTGTAGTTGGATTTCCCTCAGTTCCGGGGGGACAGGTACATACAGGTCGATGGTCCTTTACTTTGCAGTCGGCATTGGTTCCACAATGACCAAGGGTGCATACATCGTAACACAGCTTATTGATACATGAGTTATCCACTGTGCAACTGTCATGATTCTCACAGGCTATGGGAAATGGTGGGTTGATTGGAGGAAGCGTTGGCCGTAGAATGGTAGGTTGTGGTGTTTTAGTTGTTCCTATTTCAGGAAGAGGTGGGGGGAATGGAGTGCTTCCTCCCTGTTCAGGAACAATTGGCTGATCAACAGGCAGATCTGGTTTACCGGTGGCTGGTGAAATAGTTGTTGGTCTATCAGTTGCAACAGCAATACATTTATCTGTTGGGTTTCCAGATGTGCCTGGAGGACATGTGCATACGGGTCTGTGGGCCACTGTCTGGCAGTTTGCATTATCGCCACAAGATGTGAAGTGACAGATATCTACACAAATTTTGTTGATGCAACTGTTATCATTGGGACATATGTCTGTGCTTTCACAGCCAATTGCCACGGGTGAAACGCTCACCACAGAAGGTGGTTGTGTTGGTGGAGGTAAAGTTGGTCGAGGCTTTGATAATTCACCTTCTGGAGGTGGTGGTAATGTAGTAATTCCAGAAATAGGGAATACAGGATCATCAATGACAATTGTTTCTTCGGTAACTGGACTTGGAACAGAAGTAGGTTTCACTGTTGACATGGCAATGCATTCAATCTGTGGGTCCCCAGTTGTTCCATAGGGACACAAACATACAGGTGCATGTTCCACTTGCTTGCACTCAGAGTTATCAGCACAGGTACCGAAGGCACAAGCATCAATACACCACGTATTGACACACGACATATCAAATTCACAGTCATCATTATTTTCACATGCTGTTGGCAACTTTGGAATAATTGGTGGAGGAGGTGGTCGAGGTGTTGTTGGCTGTAGAGGTGGACGAGTTGCGTGTTCTGCCAGAGGAGGTGATGTTGGGGTTGTAGGACCTACAATGGGACCAATGAGCACCTCGTCTGCTGAAGGAGTGTCCCCTACGATTGGAGGGTGAGGTGTTGATGATGTTTCCACTGCCATTGCAGAACACTTAATGGTAGGGTTGCCCGTAGTTCCTGGAGGACATTTACATACTGGACGATGACCAATAGTCTGGCAGTCAGCATTCTTACCACAATAGCCTGGATGACAAACATCTATACAAAGTTTGTTCACACAAGAGTTTTCCCTAGGGCAGTCATTTGTGGCCTCGCAGCCAATTGGCAGAGGCTTCGGGGTGGATGGTGGCTGTGGTTTTGTAACGGGAGGCTGTATTGGTCGAGGCGTAGGATGTACTCCTAATGGCGGAGGACCTGGACTTGTTGAATCTACCGTGGGGCGGATTGGGTCACCTGGTGGGAGTGGCGAAACATCTGACATGGGTGGCATATGTGTGGTAGGTCGCTCAGTGAGTGTTGCCAAACAGTGTGTAGTTGGATTTCCCTCAGTTCCGGGGGGACAGGTACATACAGGTCGATGGTCCTTTACTTTGCAGTCGGCATTGGTTCCACAATGACCAAGGGTGCATACATCGTAACACAGCTTATTGATACATGAGTTATCCACTGTGCAACTGTCATGATTCTCACAGGCTATGGGAAATGGTGGGTTGATTGGAGGAAGCGTTGGCCGTAGAGTGGTAGGTTGTGGTGTTTTAGTTGTTCCTATTTCAGGAAGAGGTGGGGGGAATGGAGTGCTTCCTCCCTGTTCAGGAACAATTGGCTGATCAACAGGCAGATCTGGTTTACCGGTGGCTGGTGAAATAGTTGTTGGTCTATCAGTTGCAACAGCAATACATTTATCTGTTGGGTTTCCAGATGTGCCTGGAGGACATGTGCATACGGGTCTGTGGGCCACTGTCTGGCAGTTTGCATTATCGCCACAAGATGTGAAGTGACAGATATCTACACAAATTTTGTTGATGCAACTGTTATCATTGGGACATATGTCTGTGCTTTCACAGCCAATTGCCACGGGTGAAACGCTCACCACAGAAGGTGGTTGTGTTGGTGGAGGTAAAGTTGGTCGAGGCTTTGATAATTCACCTTCTGGAGGTGGTGGTAATGTAGTAATTCCAGAAATAGGGAATACAGGATCATCAATGACAATTGTTTCTTCGGTAACTGGACTTGGAACAGAAGTAGGTTTCACTGTTGACATGGCAATGCATTCAATCTGTGGGTCCCCAGTTGTTCCATAGGGACACAAACATACAGGTGCATGTTCCACTTGCTTGCACTCAGAGTTATCAGCACAGGTACCGAAGGCACAAGCATCAATACACCACGTATTGACACACGACATATCAAATTCACAGTCATCATTATTTTCACATGCTGTTGGCAACTTTGGAATAATTGGTGGAGGAGGTGGTCGAGGTGTTGTTGGCTGTAGAGGTGGACGAGTTGCGTGTTCTGCCAGAGGAGGTGATGCTGGGGTTGTAGGACCTACAATGGGACCAATGAGCACCTCGTCTGCTGAAGGAGTGTCCCCTACGATTGGAGGGTGAGGTGTTGATGATGTTTCCACTGCCATTGCTGAACACTTAATGGTAGGGTTGCCCGTAGTTCCTGGAGGACATTTACATACTGGACGATGACCAATAGTCTGGCAGTCAGCATTCTTACCACAATAGCCTGGATGACAAACATCTATACAAAGTTTGTTCACACAAGAGTTTTCCCTAGGGCAGTCATTTGTGGCCTCGCAGCCAATTGGCAGAGGCTTCGGGGTGGATGGTGGCTGTGGTTTTGTAACGGGAGGCTGTATTGGTCGAGGTGTAGGATGTACTACTAATGGCGGAGGACCTGGACTTGTTGAATCTACCGTGGGACGGATTGGGTCACCTGGTGGGAGTGGCGAAACATCTGACATGGGTGGCATATGTGTGGTAGGTCGCTCAGTGAGTGTTGCCAAACAGTGTGTAGTTGGATTTCCCTCAGTTCCGGGGGGACAGGTACATACAGGTCGATGGTCCTTTACTTTGCAGTCGGCATTGGTTCCACAATGACCAAGGGTGCATACATCGTAACACAGCTTATTGATACATGAATTATCGACTGTGCAACTGTCATGATTCTCACAGGCTATGGGAAATGGTGGGTTGATTGGAGGAAGTGTTGGCCGTGGAGTGGTAGGTTGTGGTATTTTAGTTGTTCCTATTTCAGGAAGAGGTGGGGGGAATGGAGTGCTTCCTCCCTGTTCAGGAACAATTGGCTGATCAACAGGCAGATCTGGTTTACCGGTGGCTGGTGAAATAGTTGTTGGTCTATCAGTTGCAACAGCAATACATTTATCTGTTGGGTTTCCAGATGTGCCTGGAGGACATGTGCATACGGGTCTGTGGGCCACTGTCTGGCAGTTTGCATTATCGCCACAAGATGTGAAGTGACAGATATCTACACAAATTTTGTTGATGCAACTGTTATCATTGGGACATATGTCTGTGCTTTCACAGCCAATTGCCACGGGTGAAACGCTCACCACAGAAGGTGGTTGTGTTGGTGGAGGTAAAGTTGGTCGAGGCTTTGATAATTCACCTTCTGGAGGTGGTGGTAATGTAGTAATTCCAGAAATAGGGAATACAGGATCATCAATGACAATTGTTTCTTCGGTAACTGGACTTGGAACAGAAGTAGGTTTCACTGTTGACATGGCAATGCATTCAATCTGTGGGTCCCCAGTTGTTCCATAGGGACACAAACATACAGGTGCATGTTCCACTTGCTTGCACTCAGAGTTATCAGCACAGGTACCGAAGGCACAAGCATCAATACACCACGTATTGACACACGACATATCAAATTCACAGTCATCATTATTTTCACATGCTGTTGGCAACTTTGGAATAATTGGTGGAGGAGGTGGTCGAGGTGTTGTTGGCTGTAGAGGTGGACGAGTTGCGTGTTCTGCCAGAGGAGGTGATGTTGGGGTTGTAGGACCTACAATGGGACCAATGGGCACCTCGTCTGCTGAAGGAGTGTCCCCTACGATTGGAGGGTGAGGTGTTGATGATATTTCAACTGCCATTGCAGAACACTTAATGGTAGGGTTGCCCGTAGTTCCTGGAGGACATTTACATACTGGACGATGACCAATAGTCTGGCAGTCAGCATTCTTACCACAATAGCCTGGATGACAAACATCTATACAAAGTTTGTTCACACAAGAGTTTTCCCTAGGGCAGTCATTTGTGGCCTCGCAGCCAATTGGCAGAGGCTTCGGGGTGGATGGTGGCTGTGGTTTTGTAACGGGAGGCTGTATTGGTCGAGGTGTAGGATGTACTACTAATGGCGGAGGACCTGGACTTGTTGAATCTACCGTGGGACGGATTGGGTCACCTGGTGGGAGTGGCGAAACATCTGACGTGGGTGGCATATGTGTGGTAGGTCGCTCAGTGAGTGTTGCCAAACAGTGTGTAGTTGGATTTCCCTCAGTTCCGGGGGGACAGGTACATACAGGTCGATGGTCCTTTACTTTGCAGTCGGCATTGGTTCCACAATGACCAAGGGTGCATACATCGTAACACAGCTTATTGATACATGAGTTATCCACTGTGCAACTGTCATGATTCTCACAGGCTATGGGAAATGGTGGGTTGATTGGAGGAAGCGTTGGCCGTAGAGTGGTAGGTTGTGGTGTTTTAGTTGTTCCTATTTCAGGAAGAGGTGGGGGGAATGGAGTGCTTCCTCCCTGTTCAGGAACAATTGGCTGATCAACAGGCAGATCTGGTTTACCGGTGGCTGGTGAAATAGTTGTTGGTCTATCAGTTGCAACAGCAATACATTTATCTGTTGGGTTTCCAGATGTGCCTGGAGGACATGTGCATACGGGTCTGTGGGCCACTGTCTGGCAGTTTGCATTATCGCCACAAGATGTGAAGTGACAGATATCTACACAAATTTTGTTGATGCAACTGTTATCATTGGGACATATGTCTGTGCTTTCACAGCCAATTGCCACGGGTGAAACGCTCACCACAGAAGGTGGTTGTGTTGGTGGAGGTAAAGTTGGTCGAGGCTTTGATAATTCACCTTCTGGAGGTGGTGGTAATGTAGTAATTCCAGAAATAGGGAATACAGGATCATCAATGACAATTGTTTCTTCGGTAACAGGACTTGGAACAGAAGTAGGTTTCACTGTTGACATGGCAATGCATTCAATCTGTGGGTCCCCAGTTGTTCCATAGGGACACAGACATACAGGTGCATGTTCCACTTGCCTGCAATCAGAGTTATCAGCACAGGTATCGAAGGCACAAGCATCAATACACCACATATTGACACACGACATATCAAATTCACAGTCATCATTATTTTCACATGCTGTTGGCAACTTTGGAATAATTGGTGGAGGAGGTGGTCGAGGTGTTGTTAGCTGTAGAGGTGGACGAGTTGCGTGTTCTGCCAGAGGAGGTGATGTTGGGGTTGTAGGACCTACAATGGGACCAATGGGCACCTCATCTACTGAAGGAGTGTCCCCTATGATTGGAGGGTGAGGTGTTGATGGTGTTTCCACTGCCATTGCAGAACACCTAATGGTAGGGTTGCCCGTAGTTCCTGGAGGACATTTACATACTGGACGATGACCAATAGTCTGGCAGTCAGCATTCTTACCACAATAGCCTGGATGACAAACATCTATACAAAGTTTGTTCACACAAGAGTTTTCCCTAGGGCAGTCATTTGTGGCCTCGCAGCCAATTGGCAGAGGCTTCGGGGTGGATGGTGGCTGTGGTTTTGTAACGGGAGGCTGTATTGGTCGAGGCGTAGGATGTACTACTAATGGCGGAGGACCTGGACTTGTTGAATCTACCGTGGGACGGATTGGGTCACCTGGTGGGAGTGGCAAAACATCCGACATGGGTGGCATATGTGTGGTGGGTCGCTCAGTTAGTGTTGCCAAACATTGTGTAGTTGGATTTCCCCCAGTTCCGGGGGGACAGGTACATACAGGTCGATGGTCTTTTATTCTGCAGTCTGATTCCTTTCCACAGATGCCAAGACTGCACACATCGTAGCATAGGTTATTGATACACGAGTTGTCTGATGTGCAGTCATCATTGTTTTTGCAAGCTATGGCTACTTGCAGAATTATAGGCATTGGTTTTGGTGTCTCAGTGGTAAAAGGTGTTGTTGGTTCTGGATACTCAACTAGTGGTGGCTGCATGGTAGGAGTTTTGCCTGTGATAGGAATCAATAGCTCATCTTCATAAGGAGCTGGTGTTTCTGCTATTGGGGGCAAGATAGATGGCATTTCTGTTGATAAAGCTAAGCAACTCTCTGTTGGATTGCCAGTGGTTCCAGGGGGACATAAACACTGAGGCCGATGTCCAATGGTGTGACATATTGCAGATTTTCCGCAAAGATTTTGTTTACATATATCCAAACACATGCGATTAATGCACGTAGTTTCAAATCCACAATGGTCATTGCTTTCACATCCAATGCTGATTGGTGGTAGGGATGGAGCAGTTGTTGGTTGTTGTATTGGAGGTAGAGTTGGTCTAGGTTTAGGAGTTTCTGCTATAGGTGGAGGTCGAGAAGTTGCATCTGAAATTGGACGAATTGGATCTTGAGGCATCTGGGATACGTCGGTTAAAGGAGTCTCTGTTGTTGTATTTTCAGTTAATAAAGAATTGCATTTGACTTGAGGGTCTCCAGTAGTACCAGGAGGACAGAGACAAACAGGCCTATGACTAAGTGTTCTACAATTAGCAGAGGTACCACATACACCAAGACTGCATGCATCATAGCACAATAAATTAATGCAAGTGTTATGAAAATCACATTCATCATTATTTTTACATGCTATAGACACAGGAGGAAGTAATGGAGGTAGTGGGGGTCTAGTCAAAGGAAGATCTGGTGAAGGTTTTGGTGGGTATTCAGCTAAAGGGTCAGGTAGTGGGCTTGAAGAATCTGTTATGGGTATAATGGTCAATTCATTCACTGAGGGTGTGTGCCCTGTTACTGGAGGGTATGGTGTTGATGATGTCTCCACTGCCAGTGCAGAACACTTTATGGTTGGGTTTCCTGTAGTTCCTGGGGGACACACACAAAATGGACGATGGCGATGAGTTTGACAGTCAGAATTCTCACCACACAATCCTGGGTGACAAACATCCAGGCAAAGTTTGTTCACACATGAGTTATCTAAAGGACACTCATCTGAGGCCTCACACCCAATTGGCAGAGGCCCAGGTGTGGGAGGTGGCTGTGGTTCCGTAACTGGTAACTGTGGTTGCTGAGTTATTGGGTATTCTGCAAGTGGTGGAAGAACTGAACTAGTTGGATCAGTAATAGCAAGGATTGGGTCTCCTGGTGGAAGTGATGAAACATCTGATATGGGTGGCATATGTGTGGTAGGTTGTTCAGCTAATATTGCTGAACAATATTCAGTTGCATCTCCCACAGTTCCAGGGGGGCAGCTACATACAGGTCGATGTTCCTCTATCATGCAATTGGCATTTGCTCCACAAATTCCAAGGCTACACACATCGTAACACAGCTTATTGATACAGGAATTATCTGAGGAACAATCATGCATGGTCTCACAACCAATAGCAATTTCAGGTAATATTGGCTCAACAAATGGAGGGAATTTAGGAAGCTCTATAGGTCTGGTGGTGGGGTACTCCACTCCTGGGGCCAATGGACTGGCTGTAGATCCCATTATAGGAATTATATCTTCATATTCCACCTCATCCAAAACTTCAACAAGTGGTTTAACAGTGGTAAATGTCTCTGTCAATAAAGCAATGCAGTACTCTGTGGGATTGCCTGTAGTACCAGGTGGACATACACAAGATGGTTTATGACCAATTGTCTGACAGTCAGCATTTTCACCACAAAGGCCAGGATAACAGATATTCAAACAAAATCTGTTTACACACGTATTATCAAAGGGACAATTACCACTACTTTCACAACCAATCAATATAGCAGGAAGAATGGGTAAGTCAAGTAGAGGTTTGGATGTTGGTTTTATGGGTCGACTTGTGGGGTACACTGCAATAACAGGAGGTGGCTCTGAGGATGTACCAATGACAGGTCTTACTGGGTCATCTACGTGCTGGAAGGGCACGTCAGTTACTGGAGAAAGAGTTGTGATTTTTTCTGTGGAAGTGGCTTGACACTTGACTAGTGGGTCTCCTCTTGTTCCTGGGGGACACACACAAACTGGCCGGTGTGCTACTATTTGGCAATCAGCATCGTCTGCACACATATTTAGGCTACAGGCATCATAACACATCATATTGATACAGGACTTCTCTGCATCACAGTCATCATTATTTTCACATGCTGCTGGCAAGGCTGCAACAATTGTCGGGGGAGGTGGTCGAGGTTTTGGTGTTGGTGCAGGAGGACGTATTCCATGTTCTGATAGCGGAGGAGATGTTGGTGTTGTAGAGCCAGGAATAGGACTAATTGATGGATCATCTACAGACGGGGTGTCCCCTGCAATTGGTGGATGGGGTGTTGTTGGTGTCTCAACTGCCAGTGCAGAACACTTAATGGTTGGGTTGCCAGTCGTTCCTGGTGGACATAAACAGACTGGACGATGGCCAAGGGTCTTGCAATCCGCATTCTCACCACATAATCCAGGATAACAAATATCCAGACAAAGTCTGTTCACACAGGAGTTGTATAAAGGACACTCATCTGAGGCCTCACAGCCCACTGGCACAGTTCCAGGTGTGGGAGGCAGCTGTGTCTGTGTAACTGGAGGCTCTATTGGTCGAAGGGTTGGGTATTCTGGTAGTGGAGGAGGACCCGGACTGGTTGGATCTACCAGAGGATGGATCGGGTGTCCGGGTGGGATGGGTAACTGTTCCGATATGGGTGGTTTCTGTGTAGTGGGTTTCTCAGTTACTAAAGAGGAACACTGTTGCGTTGGATCTCCAATGGTTCCAGGTGGACAGTCACATACTGGTCGATGATCTTGTATTTTACACTCAGCATATGGTCCACAGATGCCAAGGACACACACATCATAACAGAGCTTATTGATACAAGAATTATCTGTGGCACAGTCGTCATTATTTCCACAAGAAATGATTATCGGCGGAGAAATTGGCATAGGCTTGGGCAAAGGTAGAGGAGGCCTAGTGGGCCTGGTGGTGGGGTAATCTACTGATGGAGCCAAAGGACTGAATGTTGTTCCCAATATGGGAATTATGTCTTCATCTTGAGGTTGTTCTGCATCCTCAACAAGAGGCTCAAATGTAGTAGTTGTCAGTGTCAAAAGAGCAATGCACTTCTTTGTGGGGTTACCTGTTGTTCCAGGTGGACATATGCAAGAGGGACGGTGGTCAATTGTTATACAATCAGCGTCCTCTCCACAAAGGCCAGGATAACAGATGTTCAAGCACAGTTTATTAACACAGGAGTTATCCAGTGGACATTCATCCACACTCTCACATCCAATGGGAACTGATGGAGGTAATGGAATCTCAGCTGGAGGTTTGGGTGTTGGTTTAGTGGGTCGACTGGTGGGATACACAGCAGTAACAAGAGGTGGCTCTGGGGATGTACCAATGACAGGTCTTACTGGGTCATCTACGTGCTGGAAGGGCACGTCAGTTACTGGAGAAAGAGTTGTGATTTTTTCTGTGGAAGTGGCTTGACACTTGACTAGTGGGTCTCCTCTTGTTCCTGGGGGACACACACAAACTGGCCGGTGTGCTACTATTTGGCAATCAGCATCGTCTCCACACATATTTAGGCTACAGGCATCATAACACATCATATTGATACAGGACTTCTCTGCATCACAGTCATCATTATTTTCACATGCTGCTGGCAAGGCTGCAACAATTGTCGGGGGAGGTGGTCGAGGTTTTGGTGTTGGTGCAGGAGGACGTATTCCATGTTCTGATAGCGGAGGAGATGTTGGTGTTGTAGAGCCAGGAATAGGACTAATTGATGGATCATCTACAGACGGGGTGTCCCCTGCAATTGGTGGATGGGGTGTTGTTGGTGTCTCAACTGCCAGTGCAGAACACTTAATGGTTGGGTTGCCAGTCGTTCCTGGTGGACATAAACAGACTGGACGATGGCCAAGGGTCTGGCAATCCGCATTCTCACCACATAATCCAGGATAACAAATATCCAGACAAAGTCTGTTCACACAGGAGTTGTATAAAGGACACTCATCTGAGGCTTCACAGCCCACTGGCACAGTTCCAGGTGTGGGAGGCAGCTGTGCCTGTGTAACTGGAGGCTCTATTGGTCGAAGGGTTGGGTATTCTGGTAGTGGGGGAGGACCCGGACTGGTTGGATCTACCACAGGATGAATCGGGTGTCCGGGTGGAATGGGCAACTCATCCGATATAGGTGGTTTCTGTGTAGTGGGTTTCTCAATTACTAAAGAGGAACACTGTTGTGTTGGATCTCCAATGGTTCCCGGTGGACAGTCACATACTGGTCGATGGTCTTGTATTTTACACTCAGCATATGGTCCACAGATGCCAAGGACACACACATCATAGCAGAGCTTATTGATACAAGAATTATCTGTGGCACAGTCGTCATTATTTTCACAAGAAATGATTATCGGCGGAGATATTGGCACAGGCTTCGGCAAAGGCAGGGGAGGCCTAGTGGGCCTGGTGGTGGGGTAGTCTACTGATGGAGCCAAAGGACTGAATGTTGTTCCCAGTATGGGAATTATGTCTTCATCTTGAGGTTGTTCTGCATCCTCAACAAGAGGCTCAACTGTAGTAGTTGTCAGTGTCAAAAGAGCAATGCACTTCTTTGTGGGGTTACCTGTTGTTCCAGGCGGACATATGCAAGAGGGACGGTGGTCAATTGTTATACAATCAGCGTCTTCTCCACAAAGGCCAGGATAACAGATGTTCAAGCACAGTTTATTAACACAGGAGTTATCCAGTGGACATTCATCCACACTCTCACATCCAATGGGAACTGATGGAGGTAATGGAATCTCAGTTGGAGGTTTGGGTGTTGGTTTAGTGGGTCGACTGGTGGGATACACAGCAGTAACAAGAGGTGGCTCTGGGGATGTACCAATGACAGGTCTTACTGGGTCATCTACGTGCTGGAAGGGCACGTCAGTTACTGGAGAAAGAGTTGTGATTTTTTCTGTGGAAGTGGCTTGACACTTGACCAGTGGGTCTCCTCTTGTTCCTGGGGGACACACACAAACTGGCCGGTGTGCTACTATTTGGCAATCAGCATCGTCTCCACACATATTTAGGCTACAGGCATCATAACACATCATATTGATACAGGACTTCTCTGCATCACAGTCATCATTATTTTCACATGCTGCTGGCAAGGCTGCAACAATTGTCGGGGGAGGTGGTCGAGGTTTTGGTGTTGGTGCAGGAGGACGTATTCCATGTTCTGATAGCGGAGGAGATGTTGGTGTTGTAGAGCCAGGAATAGGACTAATTGATGGATCATCTACAGACGGGGTGTCCCCTGCAATTGGTGGATGGGGTGTTGTTGGTGTCTCAACTGCCAGTGCAGAACACTTAATGGTTGGGTTGCCAGTCGTTCCTGGTGGACATAAACAGACTGGACGATGGCCAAGGGTCTGGCAATCCGCATTCTCACCACATAATCCAGGATAACAAATATCCAGACAAAGTCTGTTCACACAGGAGTTGTATAAAGGACACTCATCTGAGGCCTCACAGCCCACTGGCACAGTTCCAGGTGTGGGAGGCAGCTGTGCCTGTGTAACTGGAGGCTCTATTGGTCGAAGGGTTGGGTATTCTGGTAGTGGGGGAGGACCCGGACTGGTTGGATCTACCACAGGATGAATCGGGTGTCCGGGTGGAATGGGCAACTCATCCGATATAGGTGGTTTCTGTGTAGTGGGTTTCTCAGTTACTAAAGAGGAACACTGTTGTGTTGGATCTCCAATGGTTCCCGGTGGACAGTCACATACTGGTCGATGGTCTTGTATTTTACACTCAGCATATGGTCCACAGATGCCAAGGACACACACATCATAGCAGAGCTTATTGATACAAGAATTATCTGTGGCACAGTCGTCATTATTTTCACAAGAAATGATTATCGGCGGAGATATTGGCACAGGCTTCGGCAAAGGCAGGGGAGGCCTAGTGGGCCTGGTGGTGGGGTAGTCTACTGATGGAGCCAAAGGACTGAATGTTGTTCCCAGTATGGGAATTATGTCTTCATCTTGAGGTTGTTCTGCATCCTCAACAAGAGGCTCAACTGTAGTAGTTGTCAGTGTCAAAAGAGCAATGCACTTCTTTGTGGGGTTACCTGTTGTTCCAGGCGGACATATGCAAGAGGGACGGTGGTCAATTGTTATACAATCAGCGTCTTCTCCACAAAGGCCAGGATAACAGATGTTCAAGCACAGTTTATTAACACAGGAGTTATCCAGTGGACATTCATCCACACTCTCACATCCAATGGGAACTGATGGAGGTAATGGAATCTCAGTTGGAGGTTTGGGTGTTGGTTTAGTGGGTCGACTGGTGGGATACACAGCAGTAACAAGAGGTGGCTCTGGGGATGTACCAATGACAGGTCTTACTGGGTCATCTACGTGCTGGAAGGGCACGTCAGTTACTGGAGAAAGAGTTGTGATTTTTTCTGTGGAAGTGGCTTGACACTTGACTAGTGGGTCTCCTCTTGTTCCTGGGGGACACACACAAACTGGCCGGTGTGCTACTATTTGGCAATCAGCATCGTCTCCACACATATTTAGGCTACAGGCATCATAACACATCATATTGATACAGGACTTCTCTGCATCACAGTCATCATTATTTTCACATGCTGCTGGCAAGGCTGCAACAATTGTCGGGGGAGGTGGTCGAGGTTTTGGTGTTGGTGCAGGAGGACGTATTCCATGTTCTGATAGCGGAGGAGATGTTGGTGTTGTAGAGCCAGGAATAGGACTAATTGATGGATCATCTACAGACGGGGTGTCCCCTGCAATTGGTGGATGGGGTGTTGTTGGTGTCTCAACTGCCAGTGCAGAACACTTAATGGTTGGGTTGCCAGTCGTTCCTGGTGGACATAAACAGACTGGACGATGGCCAAGGGTCTGGCAATCCGCATTCTCACCACATAATCCAGGATAACAAATATCCAGACAAAGTCTGTTCACACAGGAGTTGTATAAAGGACACTCATCTGAGGCCTCACAGCCCACTGGCACAGTTCCAGGTGTGGGAGGCAGCTGTGCCTGTGTAACTGGAGGCTCTATTGGTCGAAGGGTTGGGTATTCTGGTAGTGGGGGAGGACCCGGACTGGTTGGATCTACCACAGGATGAATCGGGTGTCCGGGTGGAATGGGCAACTCATCCGATATAGGTGGTTTCTGTGTAGTGGGTTTCTCAGTTACTAAAGAGGAACACTGTTGTGTTGGATCTCCAATGGTTCCCGGTGGACAGTCACATACTGGTCGATGGTCTTGTATTTTACACTCAGCATATGGTCCACAGATGCCAAGGACACACACATCATAGCAGAGCTTATTGATACAAGAATTATCTGTGGCACAGTCGTCATTATTTTCACAAGAAATGATTATCGGCGGAGATATTGGCACAGGCTTCGGCAAAGGCAGGGGAGGCCTAGTGGGCCTGGTGGTGGGGTAGTCTACTGATGGAGCCAAAGGACTGAATGTTGTTCCCAGTATGGGAATTATGTCTTCATCTTGAGGTTGTTCTGCATCCTCAACAAGAGGCTCAACTGTAGTAGTTGTCAGTGTCAAAAGAGCAATGCACTTCTTTGTGGGGTTACCTGTTGTTCCAGGCGGACATATGCAAGAGGGACGGTGGTCAATTGTTATACAATCAGCGTCTTCTCCACAAAGGCCAGGATAACAGATGTTCAAGCACAGTTTATTAACACAGGAGTTATCCAGTGGACATTCATCCACACTCTCACATCCAATGGGAACTGATGGAGGTAATGGAATCTCAGTTGGAGGTTTGGGTGTTGGTTTAGTGGGTCGACTGGTGGGATACACAGCAGTAACAGGAGGTGGCTCTGGGGATGTACCAATGACAGGTCTTACTGGGTCATCTACGTGCTGGTAGGGCACGTCAGTTACTGGAGAAAGAGTTGTGATTTTTTCTGTGGAAGTGGCTTGACACTTGACTAGTGGGTCTCCTCTTGTTCCTGGGGGACACACACAAACTGGCCGGTGTGCTACTATTTGGCAATCAGCATCGTCTCCACACATATTTAGGCTACAGGCATCATAACACATCATATTGATACAGGACTTCTCTGCATCACAGTCATCATTATTTTCACATGCTGCTGGCAAGGCTGCAACAATTGTCGGGGGAGGTGGTCGAGGTTTTGGTGTTGGTGCAGGAGGACGTATTCCATGTTCTGATAGCGGAGGAGATGTTGGTGTTGTAGAGCCAGGAATAGGACTAATTGATGGATCATCTACAGACGGGGTGTCCCCTGCAATTGGTGGATGGGGTGTTGTTGGTGTCTCAACTGCCAGTGCAGAACACTTAATGGTTGGGTTGCCAGTCGTTCCTGGTGGACATAAACAGACTGGACGATGGCCAAGGGTCTGGCAATCCGCATTCTCACCACATAATCCAGTATAACAAATATCCAGACAAAGTCTGTTCACACAGGAGTTGTATAAAGGACACTCATCTGAGGCCTCACAGCCCACTGGCACAGTTCCAGGTGTGGGAGGCAGCTGTGCCTGTGTAACTGGAGGCTCTATTGGTCGAAGGGTTGGGTATTCTGGTAGTGGAGGAGGACCCGGACTGGTTGGATCTACCAGAGGATGGATCGGGTGTCCGGGTGGGATGGGTAACTGTTCCGATATGGGTGGTTTCTGTGTAGTGGGTTTCTCAGTTACTAAAGAGGAACACTGTTGCGTTGGATCTCCAATGGTTCCAGGTGGACAGTCACATACTGGTCGATGATCTTGTATTTTACACTCAGCATATGGTCCACAGATGCCAAGGACACACACATCATAACAGAGTTTATTGATACAAGAATTATCTGTGGCACAGTCGTCATTATTTCCACAAGAAATGATTATCGGCGGAGAAATTGGCATAGGCTTGGGCAAAGGTAGGGGAGGCCTAGTGGGCCTGGTGGTGGGGTAATCTACTGATGGAGCCAAAGGACTGAATGTTGTTCCCAATATGGGAATTATGTCTTCATCTTGAGGTTGTTCTGCATCCTCAACAAGAGGCTCAAATGTAGTAGTTGTCAGTGTCAAAAGAGCAATGCACTTCTTTGTGGGGTTACCTGTTGTTCCAGGTGGACATATGCAAGACGGACGGTGGTCAATTGTTATACAATCAGCGTCTTCTCCACAAAGGCCAGGATAACAGATGTTCAAGCACAGTTTATTAACACAGGAGTTATCCAGTGGGCATTCATCCACACTCTCACATCCAATGGGAACTGATGGAGGTAATGGAATCTCAGCTGGAGGTTTGGGTGTTGGTTTAGTGGGTCGACTGGTGGGGTACACAGCAGTAACATGAGGTGGCTCTGGGGATGTACCAATGACAGGTCTTACTGGGTCATCTACGTGCTGGAAGGGCACGTCAGTTACTGGAGAAAGAGTTGTGATCTTTTCTGTGGAAGTGGCTTGACACTTGACTAGTGGGTCTCCTCTTGTTCCTGGAGGACACACACAAACTGGCCGGTGTGCTACTGTTTGGCAATCAGCATCATCTCCACATATATTTAGGCCACAGGCATCATAACACAACATATTGATACAGGACTTCTCTGCATCACAGTCATCATTATTTTCACATGCTGCTGGCAAGGCTGCAACAATTGTCGGGGGAGGTGGTCGAGGTTTTGGTGTTGGTGCAGGAGGACGTATTCCATGTTCTGATAGCGGAGGAGATTTCGGTGTTGTAGAGCCAGGAATAGGACTAATTGATGGATCATCTACAGACGGGATGTCCCCTGCAATTGGAGGATGGGGTGTTGTTGGTGTCTCAACTGCCAGTGCAGAACACTTAATGGTTGGGTTGCCAGTCGTTCCTGGTGGACATAAACAGACTGGACGATGGCCAAGGGTCTGGCAGTCCGCATTCTCACCACATAATCCAGGATAACAAATATTCAGACAAAGTCTGTTCACACAGGAGTTGTATGAAGGACACTCATCTGAGGCCTCACAGCCCACTGGCACAGTTCCAGGTGTGGGAGGCAGCTGTGCCTGTGTAACTGGAGGCTCTATTGGTCGAAGGGTTGGGTATTCTGGTAGTGGGGGAGGACCTGGACTGGTTGGATCTACCACAGGATGAATCGGGTGTCCGGGTGGAATGGGCAACTCATCCGATATAGGTGGTTTCTGTGTAGTGGGTTTCTCAGTTACTAAAGAGGAACACTGTTGTGTTGGATCTCCAATGGTTCCCGGTGGACAGTCACATACTGGTCGATGGTCTTGTATTTTACACTCAGCATATGGTCCACAGATGCCAAGGACACACACATCATAGCAGAGCTTATTGATACAAGAATTATCTGTGGCACAGTCGTCATTATTTTCACAAGAAATGATTATCGGCGGAGAT
Organism: Cancer borealis; assembly: GCA_036785275.1. NCBI lineage: Eukaryota > Metazoa > Arthropoda > Malacostraca > Decapoda > Cancridae > Cancer > Cancer borealis. The sequence goes on from JAXIVD010000777.1 coordinate 71,835, forward strand.
ATTGGCACAGGCTTCGGCAAAGGCAGGGGAGGCCTAGTGGGCCTGGTGGTGGGGTAGTCTACTGATGGAGCCAAAGGACTGAATGTTGTTCCCAGTATGGGAATTATGTCTTCATCTTGAGGTTGTTCTGCATCCTCAACAAGAGGCTCAACTGTAGTAGTTGTCAGTGTCAAAAGAGCAATGCACTTCTTTGTGGGGTTACCTGTTGTTCCAGGTGGACATATGCAAGACGGACGGTGGTCAATTGTTATACAATCAGCGTCTTCTCCACAAAGGCCAGGATAACAGATGTTCAAGCACAGTTTATTAACACAGGAGTTATCCAGTGGACATTCATCCACACTCTCACATCCAATGGGAACTGATGGAGGTAATGGAATCTCAGTTGGAGGTTTGGGTGTTGGTTTAGTGGGTCGACTGGTGGGGTACACAGCAGTAACATGAGGTAGCTCTGGGGATGTACCAATGACAGGTCTTACTGGGTCATCTACGTGCTGGAAAGGCACGTCAGTTACTGGAGAAAGAGTTGTGATTTTTTCTGTGGAAGTGGCTTGACACTTGACTAGTGGGTCTCCTCTTGTTCCTGGGGGACACACACAAACTGGCCGGTGTGCTACTATTTGGCAGTCAGCATCATCTCCACATATATTTAGGCCACAGGCATCATAACACAACATATTGATACAGGACTTCTCTGCATCACAGTCATCATTATTTTCACATGCTGCTGGCAAGGCTGCAACAATTGGCGGGGGAGGTGGTCGAGGTTTTGGTGTTGGTGCAGGAGGACGTATTCCATGTTCTGATAGCGGAGGAGATTTTGGTGTTGTAGAGCCAGGAATAGGACTAATTGATGGATCATCTACAGACGGGGTGTCCCCTGCAATTGGTGGATGGGGTGTTGTTGGTGTCTCAACTGCCAGTGCAGAACACTTAATGGTTGGGTTGCCAGTCGTTCCTGGTGGACATAAACAGACTGGACGATGACCAAGTGTCTGGCAGTCCGCATTCTCACCACATAATCCAGGATAACAAATATCCAGACAAAGTCTGTTCACACAGGAGTTGTATAAAGGACACTCATTTGAGGCCTCACAGCCCACTGGGAAAGTTTCAGGTGTGAGAGGTAGCTGTGCCTGTGTAACTGGAGGCTCTATTGGTCGAGGGGTTGGGTATTCTGGTAGTGGGGGAGGACCCGGACTGGTTGGATCTACCACAGGATGGATCGGATGTCCGGGTGGGATGGGTAACGCATCCGATATGGGTGGTTTCTGTGTAGTGGGTTTCTCAGTTACTAAAGAAGAACACTGTTGCGTTGGATCTCCAATGGTTCCTGGTGGACAGTCACATACTGGTCGATGGTCTTGTATTTTACACTCAGCATATGGTTCACAAATGCCAAGGACACACACATCATAGCAGAGCTTATTGATACAAGAATTATCTGTGGCACAGTCGTCATTATTTTCACAAGAAATGATTATCGGCGGAGATATTGGCACAGGCTTCGGCAAAGGCAGGGGAGGCCTAGTGGGTCTGGTGGTGGGGTAGTCTACTGATGGAGCCAAAGGACTGAATGTTGTTCCCAGTATGGGAATTATGTCTTCATCTTGAGGTTGTTCTGCATCCTCAACAAGAGGCTCAAATGTAGTAGTTGTTAGTGTTAAAAGAGCAATGCACTTCTTCGTGGGGTTACCTGTTGTTCCAGGTGGACATATGCAAGAGGGACGGTGGTCAATTGTTATACAATCAGCGTCCTCTCCACAAAGGCCAGGATAACAGATGTTCAAGCACAGTTTATTAACACAGGAGTTATCCAGTGGGCATTCATCCACACTCTCACATCCAATGGGAACTGATGGAGGTAATGGAATCTCAGCTGGAGGTTTGGGTGTTGGTTTAGTGGGTCGACTGGTGGGGTACAAAGCAGTAACAGGAGGTGGCTCTGGGGATGTACCAATGACAGGTCTTACTGGGTCATCTACGTGCTGGAAGGGCATGTCAGTTACTGGAGAAAGAGTTGTGATTTTTTCTGTGGAAGTGGCTTGACACTTGACTAGTGGGTCTCCTCTTGTTCCTGGGGGACACACACAAACTGGCCGGTGTGCTAATGTTTGGCAGTCAGCAGCATCTCCACATATATTTAGGCCACAGGCATCATAACACAACATATTGATACAGGACTTCTCTGCATCACAGTCATCATTATTTTCACATGCTGCTGGCAAGGCTGCAACAATTGTCGGGGGAGGTGGTCGAGGTTTTGGTGTTGGTGCAGGAGGACGTATTCCATGTTCTGATAGCGGAGGAGATTTTGGTGTTGTAGAGCCAGGAATAGGACTAATTGATGGATCATCTACAGACGGGGTGTCCCCTGCAATTGGAGGACGGGGTGTTGTTAGTGTCTCAACTGCCAGTGCAGAACACTTAATTGTTGGGTTGCCAGTCGTTCCTGGTGGACATAAACAGACTGGACGATGGCCAAGGGTCTGGCAGTCCGCATTCTCACCACATAATCCAGGATAACAAATATTCAGACAAAGTCTGTTCACACAGGAGTTGTATGAAGGACACTCATCTGAGGCCTCACAGCCCACTGGCACAGTTCCAGGTGTGGGAGGCAGCTGTGCCTGTGTAACTGGAGGCTCTATTGGTCGAAGGGTTGGGTATTCTGGCAGTGGGGGAGGACCCGGACTGGTTGGATCTACCACAGGATGAATCGGGTGTCCGGGTGGAATGGGCAACTCATCCGATATAGGTGGTTTCTGTGTAGTGGGTTTCTCAGTTACTAAAGAAGAACACTGTTGCGTTGGATCTCCAATGGTTCCTGGTGGACAGTCACATACTGGTCGATGGTCTTGTATTTTACACTCAGCATATGGTTCACAAATGCCAAGGACACACACATCATAGCAGAGCTTATTGATACAAGAATTATCTGTGGCACAGTCGTCATTATTTTCACAAGAAATGATTATCGGCGGAGATATTGGCACAGGCTTCGGCAAAGGCAGGGGAGGCCTAGTGGGCCTGGTGGTGGGGTAGTCTACTGATGGAGCCAAAGGACTGAATGTTGTTCCCAGTATGGGAATTATGTCTTCATCTTGAGGTTGTTCTGCATCCTCAACAAGAGGCTCAAATGTAGTAGTTGTTAGTGTTAAAAGAGCAATGCACTTCTTCGTGGGGTTACCTGTTGTTCCAGGTGGACATATGCAAGACGGACGGTGGTCAATTGTTATACAATCAGCGTCTTCTCCACAAAGGCCAGAATAACAGATGTTCAAGCACAGTTTATTAACACAGGAGTTATCCAGTGGGCATTCATCCACACTCTCACATCCAATGGGAACTGATGGAGGTAATGGAATCTCAGCTGGAGGTTTGGGTGTTGGTTTAGTGGGTCGACTGGTGGGGTACACAGCAGTAACAGGAGGTGGCTCTGGGGATGTACCAATGACGGGTCTTACTGGGTCATCTACGTGCTGGAAGGGCACGTCAGTTACTGGAGAAAGAGTTGTGATCTTTTCTGTGGAAGTGGCTTGACACTTGACTAGTGGGTCTCCTCTTGTTCCTGGAGGACACACACAAACTGGCCGGTGTGCTACTGTTTGGCAATCAGCATCATCTCCACATATATTTAGGCCACAGGCATCATAACACAACATATTGATACAGGACTTCTCTGCATCACAGTCATCATTATTTTCACATGCTGCTGGCAAGGCTGCAACAATTGTCGGGGGAGGTGGTCGAGGTTTTGGTGTTGGTGCAGGAGGACGTATTCCATGTTCTGATAGCGGAGGAGATTTTGGTGTTGTAGAGCCAGAAATAGGACTAATTGATGGATCATCTACAGACGGGGTGTCCCCTGCAATTGGAGGATGGGGTGTTGTTGGTGTCTCAACTGCCAGTGCAGAACACTTAATGGTTGGGTTGCCAGTCGTTCCTGGTGGACATAAACAGACTGGACGATGACCAAGGGTCTGGCAGTCCGCATTCTCACCACATAATCCAGGATAACAAATATCTAGACAAAGTCTGTTCACACAGGAGTTGTATAAAGGACACTCATTTGAGGCCTCACAGCCCACTGGCAAAGTTCCAGGTGTGGGAGGTAGCTGTGCCTGTGTAACTGGAGGCACTATTGGTCGAGGGGTTGTGTGTTTAGCTATTGCAGGCAGTATTGATACACTGTCTTCAGTTATTGCAATAATTATTTCTTCACTTGTTGGTAACATTTCTGTTATTGGTACTTTAGTAATTTCATCTAATAATAATGCAACACATTTTTCAGTCGGATCCCCAGTTGTACCAAATGGGCATGTGCATACTGGACGATGATGTGTTACTCTACATTCAGCATGCTCTCCACATATTCCTAATGTACAAACATCATAGCAAAGTTTGTTGTAGCATGTGTTGTCCATAGCACAGTCATCATTTGCTGCACATGCAATAGCAATTGGTGGGATGATGGGAGGTCGAGATTTTGGTGGTAGCTGAAAAGGTAATCTTGTTGTAGGAATAACAGCTATTGGTTGGGTAGTCACTGAAGGGTGAGTAATTGGATGCACTGGATCAAGTTGTACCACAGGTGTTTTGGAGGTAAGTGGTGGAGCCTGCATATGGGGCTTCTCAGTTAAATGCGCAACACATTTCACGGTTGGATTTCCTGTTGTGCCTGGTGGACACTGGCAAGATGGATGGTTGAAAACTGTGTGACACTCTGCATCCTCTCCACAGAGGGAAGGGCTGCATATATCACCACAGAGCTGGTTGATACATGTGTTGTCATATGGACATTCATCATTGCTTTTGCAACCCACATTCACTGGAGGGATTGGGTAGTGAGGAACTGGTGGCCACTGTGTCAATGGCTTCTGTGGTCTTGGTAAACTGGTTGCAACTATTGGTGGAGGTAATGTGTGGAAAGGCCCTTCTATAGGAGTAATATGTTGATGTTCAATAGGCTGTTGAGTTATTGTAAGAGGACCAAGTGTTGAGGGAGGTTCCTGTGTAACTAAAGCATAACAGGTCTTGAAAGCATCTCCAGTAGTTCCTGGTGGACATGAACATACTGGTCTATCGTACTGAATCCGACAATCAGCATTATTTCCACAGTAGCCCTGATGACATACATCTACACACAATCTATTAATGCAAGAGGTACTGAAGGGACAGTCACCATTTCTCTCACATCCAATTGTAATGGGTGGAGGTGTGGGAAGGAAGGATGGAGGAGGTTTGGGAGTAAGTGGTCTCTCATGTTCTGTATATGGGTATTTAGCTATTGGAAGAGGAGTAGTGGTGGTGAGCAAAACTGGTGAAGGATAAGTATCAAGAGAGACTGGTGGTCTTTCAGTAATAGGTGAAAGATATTTACAATAATATCCTGACCCTGTATACCCCCTAATGCAGGAACACATCGGGAAATGGTTCACTGTTCTACACTCAGCATAGGGCGAACAAGGATTTGAAATTATGCAAGGACTGATACATTCACGCTGAGAACAGGCCTTATTCAGAGGACAATCCCGATCATAAATGCACTCAGGCAAGGGCGTGGTTGGTTTTAAGGATTTACACTCAATAAATGGATTACCAACAAGTCCTGGCAGACACCTGCATCGAGGCCGGTGGTTAGCACCAAAACACTCTATGCCAACATTAGGACAAGGGTTGATGACACTGCACACTGATCTACACTTATTGTCGTGGCACAACTCATCATCGTCACAGTGTGAATCTTGAGTACACTCATAGGCAACTGGATCGGCAGGCTTTACTGTCCCAGGTCTGACAGTGGTGTGTGTCGGGAGGAGAGTTATGGGAGGAGGTTTTGTGGTCATAGTCTTTTGTTCACAGTAATAACCATTGCCCAAGTAACCATGAATGCAAGTGCACTGTGGAAAATGAGAGATGACTGTGCACTCAGCCATAGGAGAACAAGGGTTGGCCACACGACATGGGTTGATGCACCGTTGTTCTGCACAAGCCTTATTCTGTGGGCACTCTGCATCTGACAAACAGTCTGGCTTGACCATTATGGACAGAGGGATGCAGGCATTCTGTGGATTGCCCTTGAAGCCAGGTGGACACTTGCAGACAGGGTGATGGTAGATGACAGTGCACTCAGCCCCAGTAGCACAAGGATGAGTGGCGGCACAGGGGTCCACACACCGCCGGTTGATACAAGCGTGAATTGGGGAACAATGTGAGTTGGCCGTACACTCCAAAGGTAAGAGAGGAGGAGAGGGTTGGGTAGTGGGGTGAGGGAAAGGATCTGAGGGTGGGGTAGGAAGGGTATCTACAAGCGGGGGTTGGGGAATGGTGGTAGGTGAGCACCCTTGGTCAGGGTTGCCTGTATACCCAGGGAGGCAGTAACAAATAGGAATATTGTTAGTTATACGACATTCAGTGTTAAAGCCGCATGCATTCGGGGAACACTGAAGGGTCGGCGATGGTGCTGAAAAGAGTTATGCATCATGCAATTAAAACATGCATAAGATATTCTTTATAATTTGTACATTATGATACATGCTAACGATTTGATATGACTTGCTCAGGATCTTAAATATACTATAATAGTAAACAAGGAAACAGCTGAGGTAGGATATGCCATGCATTATAACATGCTTCATGAGGCTGCAAGGTACAATCATGCTTTATCAATTCTCTCTCTCTCTCTCTCTCTCTCTCTCTCTCTCTCTCTCTCTCTCTCTCTCTCTCTCTCTCTCTCTCTTTTCTCTTTACTCTCCTCCCACACACGCTAAACTTCATGCAAAAATAATTATGAACATGCTTAACACAACCATGCTTTCCCTCCAACACATCACTATGAGTACTCACCACGTCGACATTCGATCTGTGGGTCGCCTGTGAATCCTCGGGAGCAAGTGCACTTCGCCATATGGTTAATGACATAACATATGGCATTTACTCCACATGAGCCTGGGCATGTGTCCACACATTTCTGGCGCACACATGCCAGGTATTGTGGACAGTCTGAGTTGATGATGCACTCAGGTTTACATTCAACATATGGATTGCCATAGTAATCTGGAGAACATGTGCATTCTGCTCGATTGTTGATGACTCTACAATTGGCATTGATGCCACAAGGGTTGGTATTACAGGGATCATCAGCTACCACCACTGGAAGAAGCATCATATGTTATTAAATTTTTTCTTAGATGGCAGTGTTTAAGGGTAAGTAAACTAAACAAGGATCATGAAAAGTAAAATGTTGGTCTGTTTACCTGGCTTAGGATGACAAGATGTTAGAGGGTCACCAGTTAAATCATTTGGGCAATAGCAGCGGGGTGTGTGGCCCACGACAGTGCATATAGCTTCATGCCCACACGAGCCAATGCAGGGATCCTTGCACTTAATGTTGATGCATGCCTTGCTCAGGGGGCAGTCAGAGTTAATAGTGCATTCAGGTCTACAACCATAGTCAGGGTTTCCATAGTAATCTGGGAGGCAGGAACACACTGCACGGTCTGCTACCACCCTGCAGTTTGTGTAGGCACCACATATTGTTGGGATGCATGGGTTGGATGGCTCTCGAACTGTGTAAATTGACAATTATTATTAGTCATATGTTTGTATGTCATCAAAATATACTATGAACTAAGTTCAGGGGTGTGCCTGAGGCTAATAACTACAGAACATTTTTCAGCATGTGCTATTCAGTGTAAAGCAACAAGCAATAATAAAAAAATATTAAACTTACTTGGTTGGCAGCGGTCAAAGGGATCCCCTGTCATGCTATTGGGACAGCTGCATACAGGATTGTGGTTATTCACATCACAGTAAGCATCTATTCCACAGGTGCCAGGACACGGATCCACACATTTTTGATTTATGCAAGCCAAGTACTTTGGACATTCTGAATTGATGACACATTCAGGCCCACACTGTTGGTAAGGATTACCAAAGTAGTCCTCCTTGCAAGTACAAATACCACGAGTTCCTTCTACATGACATTCAGCATTTACACCACAAGCTCCTTCATGACAGGGGTCATCGCGAACTGGTGGTGTGGGTGAAACTGCAAATAAAAAATAAATGTATATCAGACATTTGCATCAAAAGAAAATTTTAATGGCCCATCTTAAAGTTCTTAAGTCATACAGGAGAGAACAGTCATTTCACCACTTTGGACTCTCCTTAGTATACAAGAAGGTCTTCTTTTTAGTTGAAAATGTAGATAATACAAGAGCACTTGAAAGGTTCAAGTAACGCTCCTGGCTACTGCATACTTTAAAAAAATCACATATAAAAAAGTAATTGCTTAAAAATATATACTATCCCTGCTTAATTATCATGTATTTATTTTGTGAAATTTCAATAAATTAAATGTGATTAATAATTGAGTTGCTATAAAATTGCACTTCTGAATTGCAGACCCAATTTTCTAGAAATTTTGATCATATAGATACAAGATTTTGTCTGAATCATGTAAAGGAATTTCCATTATAACGTTTTTTTGGTTAAAGTTATTATTAAAAGTGTGAAGTACATCCCATCATGAATTTTATCTTATTTTGTTTTACTTTTTAAGGAATTTCCATTATAACGTTTTTTTGGTTAAAGTTATTATTAAAAGTGTGAAGTACATCCCATCATGAATTTTACCCATTTTTTACTTTTCAAGAATTTGCATGATCAAAAAATTGCAAAATAAAGTTTCAAAGATAACGAAATTCTATTCTGTTCATTGTATCTTATAACTTCTTTTTAACTTGGAAAAAAATCATGGTAATAGGATATATTTTACTATGGAAAAAGGAAAAAATTTCTCTAAGGCCAAAAAACATGTTCCAAGAAAAGAGAATTTGAAAGTTTACTTACCTGAAACCACCAGTCAATGAAAATATATACTGGTGCTAGCAATAGAATCTGAGAAATAAAAGCATTTTCTCAGTGGTAGCATCATAACCAATGAGGTTTAACCAAGGTGTGTGAAGATTGCTAATGTGCAAAGAAAAATTTCAGTATTGGGAAAGGTGAAACATACAAGCAATCATGTCTACCACTACTGAAGTGGTAGAGCAGCCCATCCTCATCCTCACGTGGTGCACACTATTATTATACTCCATGGAAGAGAACTTGGACCAGATGAAGAAAAAAAAACTGGTGAAGCATATTAGACTTTTTCTAGTGAAAGGTAGAACTGCCACTGGGTAGACCAAAGAAGAAATGAGATGAGGTCCTGAGGTAGGGCCTAGAAAACAAAGGCTTTAATGAATAAGCTCCATACAAGTGTATGGGTTAGTGAACTACCGTTAGCTTTTCCTGTAAACATGAAACCTACCTTTCAAGAAGAAATGAATAGAAACAATGAAATGAGCTCATTAGGAGAATGTTGTTTATGATGAGATAAGGCAACCTGAGGCATACTTACTGGGATGAGGAAAGCATCGACTGAAGGGATCACCAGTAAGGTGTTCAGGGCAGTAGCACACAGGATTGTGTTTTTCCACCTCACACAGGGCATTAGTGCCACATGCCTCCACACATGGGTCACTGCATTGACGATTGATACAAGCCAGAATAATAGGGCAGTCAGAGTTGCTGATGCACTGAGGGCGACAATTTGGTGGCTTGTCGTAATAATTTGGAAGACACTCGCACACTGGACGTCTCTGAACTACCCGACAATTGGAGTTTGGTCCACAGGGGCTTGGATTACATGGGTCTTCAGGTTGGGGTGGCAGGGCTGAGGGGAGCTTTCATTAGTATCTAATTTTAAGTAGTAACAATAGAATATTTACAGATTTTTCACATTTCCTACTACTTGATTAATAACATGGATGTAGTAAGTTGTTGAATAACCCTTCTGGAATCCTGCTTGCTCTTTCGGTTGATTTGAGTCAAGTTTTGCATTAATCCTATTCATGAGAGATTTTATAAAAAAAAACTTGCCTACAATACAGTAAACTTATTGGCCAATAGTTCATAAGGACTAATACGTACACAAATACATCATGAAACATTATATACCATCAATGTCATAAGATGAGAAAAGACAATGTGGAATCAGTTTATAGCGTTTGCACCTTTATAGTCAGCTGATCAGACAGATGAACACATTAAACTGACCACTTTTCTATGAAATATTTATTTTTCTATAACAATATGCATTCCAATATTTTGCTTTTATAATATCAGTTTAGTCTTTCTAAAGTCATATTGTGTATTGCATCTCATCTGTGTACATTAGTTTTGAGAGAGAGAGAGAGAGAGAGAGAGAGAGAGAGAGAGAGAGAGAGAGAGAGAGAGAGAGAGAGAGAGAGAGAGAGAGAGAGAGAGAGAGAGAGAGAGAGAGAGAGAGAGAGAGAGAGAGAGAGAGAGAGAGAGAGAGAGAGAGAGAGAGAGAGAGAGAGAGAAGAGGGAGGGGGGGCGGTATTCCTAGTTGAGGTCACCTACTTGGTAAGATGTGACATCCCCGGTAAGGGTCCCCTGTGTATCCAAGGTCACAGTAGCACACAGGAGCATGGTTCACCACTTTGCACTTGGCCTTCACACCGCAGCTGCCTGGACAGGGGTCAATACACTTCATATTTGAACAGGCCAGGTTTGAAGCACAGTCCCTGTCAACAGTGCATTCTGGGCTGCACTTATCAAAGGGATTGCCAAAGTAGTCTGGCAAACAGCGGCAGTCTGCTTGGTAACCAGCAAGTATACATTCAGCATTCACGCCACATGGGTTGGGGTCACAGGGCTGTGCTGGGACTGGTGGTATAGTAGTGACTGAAAAAAAAACAATGTAATATTTAATGTAAAAAATCAAGTAGTCATGTTAAGAAAGTAACTATGTGAAAAATTTATCTATCTACCCATATTTCCAACGCTTAGTCCCACTCCATAGACAAATCTGCACTTTTCCCTGGCTTCTGTGTTCACACAAAGAATAAGTTCAAAATCTTTGGTTTATATCATGCCTGCGTTAGTAGAATGTTCAATAGACCATCAAAATTTACATCCTCTACTTTTCCTTACACATGCTATGGACTCTAGTACTTGCAGTAAGGCTTCCTAATATATTTTGGGCACTAAAAAACAAACAAAAATGAATAAACAGATAAGTAAATATGGAAATTTTGAGCTTCAATTTGTAAACCATCACATTAGTTTACATGACACTCACATGATGGATATTCTGGAATGGGTATGACAGCACATTTTTGTCTTGGATCTCCGGTGTAGCCTTCTGGACAGAAACATTTGGCATTGTGGTAGATCATTCTACATTCGGCATTGGATGCACAGGCTCCAGGACAAAGGTCAACACAGTTTTGCTTCACACAAGCGTGTTTTCTACTACAGTCAGTATTTAGCACACATTCAGGGCCACATCCCAAATCAGGATTCCCATAATATCCAGAGAGACATTCACACACATGTTGATTCCCTTGTCGGTGGCAAAGAGCATTTCCTCCACAGGGGTTTGGAGAACAAGGGTTGTAAGGTGGGGCGGGCGGCTGGGGAACCTTTCCTATGGGTTTTGGAGTGATGGATGGCTTCCCAGTTTGCGGGCTGATAGGCTGGTCAATACTGAATGGGGTTGTTTCAGCAATCGGTGGAAGGGATGGTGGTGTAGCAGGTGTTGGGGGTCCCGTTACAGGTGCAATTACAGGTGGTCTTGGGGTGACTGGGATTGGGGCAAGAGTACAGCGGATGAAAGGATCTCCAGTAAAGTCTGGGAGACAACTGCAGATTGGATTGTGGTTGATAACTTGACACTGAGCTTGGACACCACATGTACCCCGGCAAGGATCAACACAGCGGTTCTTCAGACAGGCAAGGAGTGGAGGGCAGTCACTTGGTACCACACACTCAGGGCGACAGAATGGGGGTTTGTTAATGAACCCAGTGTGACAGGAGCATCTACGCTTGCCACCCACTTCCCGACAGATGGCATTGGGCCCGCATGGATATCCCTCACATACACGCTGTGGTGGTTCAGTTGTATCTGTTGAATAGAAAAAGCACTTACAATCACATGGTGAATGCAAAGTGAATTTACCAAAATAATATCTTGGTGTACCTTTGTTTCTGATGTTTGCGATATGGTGCTTCAAAGTTATTGAAATATTATATGTTACGCCAAGTTTTTTTTTTCTTTTTGTGTCTGTCATGGGTATGTTGTTTATGATGAGGTGTGGGGTGTAGTGGTATACAGCTGTCCAGTTAGTGACGAGAATGACTGTAAGTAACTGCGGTTAACCTGCCTAATGAGGTCTGACAACTCAATTGTCTTGGTCTTGGTTTGCATGAGTCACGGAATAGCAAGTTGTTGTATTCTTTATTCTAAAGGATCTCTAACCAACACTTATAACCCTTAGTCCATAAAAGAGTCTCTAACTAATACTTATACCAATACTTATCACAAGCTGTCAGGATATATAAGCTGTCAAGATGTATAAGAGTAAGTCCAAAGAAGAACTGCATAATATTATACTAGCAATCCTCCAACAAAAGCATATCATTTACCTTTTACACAGCGTTCAAATGGATCACCAGTCAAGTGTTTGGGGCAGAAACAGACAGGGTTGTGGTTGGATACTTCACAGAGTGCATCTTCACCACATACATCTGAACATGGGTCAACACATTTCTTCTTTATGCAAGCCATGTCCATGTCGCAGTCACTGTTCAGCAGGCACTCTGGGCGGCATCTGGAACCAAAAGAACATGACAGGAAATTATTCTCTCTGGAAATTAAAATGAAGAAAGGGTGAAGGCAGATGGTACAATGTTGGTTGAAAAGAAAGCAGTTAATCAAGGAGAGATGGGCTGAATATTTTGAAGGAGTAAATGCATGAAACAGTTGCTAATGGATTGAACTAGCATAGCAAGGAGTGTGTGTATAGGTAATTAGAAAAAGCATAACAGGATTAATAGGGATGGCTTGTAGCATGTCCTACGATTGTATAGGCTAGGTGGCAGACTGCTAAGAGATGTGAAAAATTTCTATGTGAATAGTAGAGTATGTGTAAGAGTGGAAAATTGCGTGAGTGGTTTCCTGCTTTGAGTAAGACTACATCGGGGACGTGTGATGTCACCATGGTTGTTTGATATTTATATGGATGGTGTAATAATGTAATGCGAGAATCTTAGGTAGAGGTCCAGTTTGATGATAGAGTGGAAGATAAAATCAACTACTGTTTGCAGATGATACAGCTTTAGTGATGGATTTGGAGGAGAAATTGTATCAGTTAGTGGAAGAATTTGGTGGAGTGTGTAGGAAGAGGAATTAAGTGAATAAGAGTAAAGTAATGAAATGCACAATGGAGGGTTGGCGGTAGAAGAATGAATGTTGCATTGAATGGTGAACCACTTGAGGAGGTGGAATGTTTTAAATATTTTGGTTCCAAAATTACTGTAGAATCACTGCAGAATCCATGAATGTTGAAGGATGATACACACAAGGAATGCATTCTGAGTAGGTATGCATAATGTGAATTTCACATATTTCAAATAGCAATTAAAAATTTTAAGATGCAACAGAAATTAGTAAAATAATTCTAAGAAATATTTTGTTTGGGTTTCAGTGCACACACACTATCAAAAATTTCACATACATTTCTGATGACGTTAGTTTAATTTGAGATCCGCATTATTTTAAATTCATGTATTCTAAACATATATAAATTAGGAATCAACTGTACATATTATGTTTTGGTGTTCTATTTTGAGTTGTCATTGGCATTCATTGATGTCAATAATCTTCATTTTAATCAACATTTTTATTCATTGGTGACTGTAAAGTATGTGATCACTATATCAAGACACTGACCTTGGGGGTTCTCCTAAGTAAGATGGGAGGCAGGAACACACAGCCGTTAAATCTTGCACCCGACACTCAGCACTGGATCCACATGGGCTGGGCTCACATGGATTAGATATCTTATCTGGTGAAGGGAAGGGAGGAAATAACATTGAGTAAGAAAGGGAACTTGCAGAAAGAGAAAGGGCTGCTTATGAGGAAGGAAATAACAGATGAGGAATGAAAAGTGTTAGCCAGGTTGAATTAGAAAGGATATGTCTAGGAAGTCTGAAGAAGGATAATAGTCTGTAGATGAGAAGTAGTTCTTTGTCAGACAAATTGTACTTGTTTACTCTTTGCTCAGTGGCAGTCTCGTAACCAATGAGGTTGAGGCATCACTGCATGAAATTGTATAAGTAATACTGAAGAGTGCAGTCACAACTTGTAGGTTATCACAGATATAGTTTGTGGTAGTCAAGTCCTACCGCACCTTCCCGAAGTGACATTGTTACACCAACAAAAGTTTCAAGTAATTTTTCCTAAATTAATAAACTTCATTTTTGTCAAGGTGGCCAACTACATTCCTTTATTTTTTCTTTGTCATCTTTGTTATCTATCTTATCACATATACTTTCTTCAGAAACTCTTCACTCTTATTTCTCTCCTTATGACCATACCACCTCAACATTTTTTTTTACCCATTCTACTACACCACACTCCACTCCATTTACACGAGTTCCCATGCCGCATCTTTCATACAAACTTTCACTGCTCTCACCTTCCCATCTTGTCAAGACACATGCTACTCTCAGATAACTATCTATCTATCTATATCTATATACCTGGCTTATATCCCCATTAAAATCGAGTAGTCAAGATAAGGCATTTTGGGTTCAGGGAGACTTTACTCCTCTATCCCTGTCTGCAGCCTGTTTATCTTATAGAAAAAAATACAGAGGAGGAGCTTCCAAGATTCTTCACTCTGTTCCTTTCTGTTGCCTTTTAATATCTATATATCTGGCTTATATCCCCGGGATTAAAAAGGGGTAGCCAAGATAAAGATAAATACAGAGAAAAATATCATCTTTAAAAGGCAATGTTGATGTAGTTCACCATTAATTATGGTTAGAAAAACAGTTCAAGGTTTTAGCATAAGTTAAAGAAGCAGAAAGTATACACTGCTGATGATGTCAGGTTTGCAGTGTGCACTACAGCAAACTATCTTTGAAGCTACAAGGAGACTTACGTGAGTGAGGGAAGCATCGTGAGTAGGGATCCCCAGTGTATCCTGGTGGGCAGGAGCAGTATGGCTGGTGACTCAGAACATAGCACTCGGCATTGATGCCACAGGTGCCTGGGCAGGGGTCTATACAACGCTGATTGATACAGGCAAGATTCAGGGTACAGTCAGAATCAACTGTACACTCTGGTCTGCATTCAATATAAGGGTTGCCAATATAGCCAACAGGGCAGGAACAGATTTCTCGGCCATCTTCCATACGTGAGCACAGGGCAAATGGACCACAAGCAGCGCATGGGACCACACCCTCTACCTCCACTTCAAGTATCGGTTCTATAATTACATGGTTACCAATTAATAAATTAACAACATATATACATAAACACACACACATTTTCATGTTTTAAGCTTCAAACCAGAATACCATTTTTATGCAAGTAAAATTCTCTCAAATCCATTACAAAACATAAAAGTCTTACTGGGAGTACATCTGTAAGCAGGGTCACCAATAAATCCAGTAGGACAGCGACAGTTGGGGTTGTGATTCGTCACATCACAAAGAGCTGTATGGCCACAAGCATCAATGCAGGGGTCTTGGCAACGACGTTTGATACAAGCCTCTTTCACTTTACACTGTGAGTTGGTAACACACTCAGGAACACATCCTATTGGGATGTAGGGGTCACCGAAAGTTCCTGGAAGACACTGACACACTCTATTCTGATCTTCATTCCGGCATTTGGTGTTTGGTCCACAGGGATGTCTGTCACATGGTTTTACTACTGCCTCGGGTTCCACAGCTTAATAGAGAAGAACATAGAAAAGTGAGATGAAAGTGGTAAAAAAATAGCAATTTATATTGCAAAGATAGATAGACCAGGATACAGCCAATTCCAAACATAATTAATTATTACCCAAAGACTTAAAACTACACAGATTCCATAACTCCATTAAACATGATGGTGTGATCTTACGTGTGACAATAGGCCGAGGATGACATTTGGTGTAGGGGTCACCGAAGTATCCTTCTGGACAGAAACACTTTGGGTTGTGGCTGATGACGTTGCAAATAGCAGTGGAACCACAAGTACCTGGACAAGGATCGCGGCACTTTTGGCTAATGCAAGCTAACGTTAGTGGACAGTCACTGCTCACAATACATTCAGGCCGGCACTGTGTGTATGGATTGCCTCTATACCCTTCAAGACATGTGCATACAGCACTGCCGCCTGATGGTGTGCACCGAGTATTGCTACCACATGGGTTGGGTTGGCATGGCAACTTTGGGGCTGGTGGAGGAGCTGGAAAAGTACATAATTCATTATTGCAACTACTTTTGAATGTGGAAGTAATGAAATAATACATAAAATTAAATATCAATGAAGAGCAGTATTATGAAAAGGAGATGTGAAACTTACCAGGTGGTGCAGGTTGGCAGATTCTAAAGGGATCACCAATCATGTTGTCAGGGCAAGAGCAGATTGGGTTGTGGTTCAAGACTTGACAATTGGCTAAAATGCCACACGAATTATCACAGGGATCAATACAGCGCTGGTTGATGCAGGCATGGTGAGAATCACAGTCTAAGTTGGTCAAGCACTCTGGTGTGCAACCCAGTTCAGGCTGACCATAGAATCCACTCAGACACATACACGTTCCTTTGTTTTGCACAACCTTACACACACTATTAGCCCCACATGATGGCACACACGTAGTAGGAGGTGGGGCAGGTGGCTGTGGCACTGGCTCTTGGATTTCTAGTACACACAAACAACATAAATTATTAAACTTTGTAGAAGTAATTATCTAATATAATTGCTTGTCAATCCGAACTCTCAATAGAGAACTGAGAAGTTTAGCAATCTGAAGAATATGAATGATGAATAAAAACATTGATTGAATTAATTTTCTAAAAACAAAACAAGACAAAATACAAAAAAGAAAAATGATCACCTACCCCTTTCATAGCATTGGCTATATGGGTTTCCAATGAGATCATCTGGACAGCTGCAAGAGGGCCTATGAGATACCACTGTGCACACAGCATTGGCTCCACATGACCCTTCACAAGGATCAATACAATTATTTTTGACACATGCCCTGTTCAAGGGACAGTCAGAATTGATGATGCAATCTGGTCTACAAGGCTTCCCAAAATATCCAGGAAGACAGGAGCATATGGCATTGCTACCTGGACCTTGACGACACTCCGAATAAGGTCCACAAGGGTTAGGCTGACATGGAGACTTAGGCGGCAGGACTGCTGAAAAAAAGTAACAAAATGTACCTAATTTTTAAGACACCTGTATCACATAAAAATAATTTAGCAGCAATGAAAAGCAACATATTCCAAATGCATTACACTGTCAAAAAATAAGATACTCACGCCTGGATACACAGAACCTGAAGGGATCTCCAGTTAAGTCCTTGGGACAATAGCAGATAGGGTTGTGGTTGTCTACCTCACAAAGAGCATTGGTGCCACACATGCCAACACAGGGATCACGACATTTTTGGTCAATACAAGCTTCATTTTCCTTGCAGTCAATATTAGTGACACAGTCTGGACGACAGGAGGTGTTAGGATCTCCAATATAGCCTGGGATGCAGGAACACACAGGTCTGTTTGCCACCACTCTGCACTCTGTGTTAATACCACAAGGAAAAGGAACACAAGGACGGGCTGGAAGCTCCGGTGTGACCTTTCCAGGTGGTATAGGTTTAGACACTGGATCACACCGGGTGTATGGGTTGCCTGTAAAGCCTAGTGGACAAGCACAGACAGGTCGGTGAGTAACTACCTCACAAAAAGAGGCTATTCCACAGGCACCAAGGCATGGGTCAATGCAGCGACTGTTGACACAGGCTAAGTCTTCCCTGCAGTCATCATGAGTTATACACTCAGGTGAACAGCCAACAGCTGAATCTGCATCTCCAGAGAAACGAGGGAGACATGCACACACAGCAAAGTTCCTATCACTGACTGTACACTGAGTGTTATGTCCACATGGAGATGGTTCACATGGGTTGTCAGGCTGAGCTATACACAGCACATTTGCATCTCCCTTATACCCTTGACGGCAACGGCATTCAAGGCTGCTACCACGAATGTAACATTCTGCATTTTGACCACACACACCACGGCTGCATGTTGGAGGAGGCTCTGTGTGAAGAAAAAAATATTTATAAATATGTAAAGGAAATATAGCAATTGATAGAGAGAGAGAGAGAGAGAGAGAGAGAGAGAGAGAGAGAGAGGAGAGAGAGAGAGAGAGAGAGAGAGAGAGAGAGAGAGAGAGAGAGAGAGAGATAGAGAGGAGAGAGAGAGAGAGAGGAGAGATGAGAGAGAGAGAGAGAAAGAGAGAGAGAGAGGACAGAGAGAGAGAGAGAGAGCGAGAGCGAGAGCGAGAGCGAGAGAGAGAGAGAGCGAGAGAGAGAGAGAGAGAGAGAGAGAGAGAGAGAGAGAGAGAGACAGAGAGAGAGAGAGAGAGAGAGAGAGAGAGAGAGAGAGAGGAGAGAGAGAGAGAGAGAGAGAGAGAGGAGAGAGAGAGGGAGAGAGAGAGAGAGAGAGAGAGAGAGAGAGAGAGAGAGAGAGAGAGAGAGAGAGAGATGTAGGGTATACATATATGAAAATATAAGAATAATAAAGTCAAATTTTATGGTGTACACTATCAACCACTTTACCTTTACAGCCTGTGTAGGGGTCACCAACAAGGCCAGGTCGACAATAGCAGAAGGGACTCCTGCTTGCATCACAGAGAGCACCTTTCCCACATGGTGAGGGGACACAAGGATTGACAGGCGGCATGCATCCTCTGATGGTGTTGGGCCGACCAACATAACCTGGCAGACACGTACACCGGTGAAAGCCATTAACCACGTTACACTGAGTGTTGGCACCACATGGTGATGGCTCACAAGCATTGGCTGGTGGGCTGCATGGCACAGTTGGTGGGTTGCCCACAAATTCCGGAAGACAGAAACAAATAGGGCGGCCATTCACCACCCGGCATCCTGAGTTAGGACCACACACATTGGACTGGCATTCCTTACCCTCAGGGACTGTTGGTGGACAAAGTTTCATATTAGTGATATAAGATGCTTAGGAGGCATCGTTAAACATTTCAGACACAAAATCACTGCATTGTAGGTAATGACAATAAAAGATGAAGAGTTCCAGTTTGTGCAAGCATACATTGACCAGTTCATGTCATACTAGTGTACCGAGTGCAACTGGCCAACTATCATTACGGTGATTCCTTTACGGAATCACAGGTTAAATCCTCGTATTCTTAACACTCGTTCAACAGTTAAACACCTTGTTATCGTTAGAGTAGGGACAACTAGATATGAGGGATGATGGGAAAACTCGTGACGTCACTGAAAGAGAGTGGTATATATACCGGACTGGACGGGAGGTCAGTCACTAGTGTTCCGTGACTCAGCTCCAGTCAGATAAGAAACTTGTGATCCTAGGAACTTGCCAAACACTTGAGAAAAACCATCGTGTTAATATTATTGACTAATGTAATACTGTCCTCCCGGCTATAGCTTCCGAGGAGGATCAGCAATCGACTATCTTTTACCGTCAGGCTTCTGACGGAGCTGAGAAAACTGCCTGGGTAATCTGGCCTGTAAGCTGTGGACAACAGGACAAGGATGATGACACGCAAACATTATTGCCGTGAGTGTGTTTTGGCTAGTTTCCATCAGTTCCCCTCACGTAACGTAGGTAGGATTTTAGCTAGTAATATTTTCATTTGTATCTATATGTTTGTTTATTTTTGTGCAGTGTAAAGTGTCGTGTGTTGTAGGATAAGTGTTTGTAAGAGCACCACCACGGATATCGCAAGTACATTTCTTATTTTATTATTAAAGTCTGTTCATTTATCCATTTGATTCTTTTCTTTTCTCTCTCATCAGCCCCAGGGAAAGGCCCTAATAGTAGTAATAGTGATAGACATATTAGTGAAGACATTGTCGATGCCCAAGTGGTGTCGTGGTGGCAGCATAGAAAGTAGATGAGAAGATAGTGTTTATACCGAAATGATACACTAGTCAGTCAACATTTGCATTACTGTGAGTTTTGGATATATGTAAGCAGCAATTGGTAGAAATAAGCTCATTACACAACTGTGAATTCACATTGTCTAAAGATGTTAATAGCAAGGCTATAATATATATATATATATATATATATATATATATATATATATATATATATATATATATATATATATATATATATATATATATATACTCTTGAATAACACATGATCAAATTGAATCATTTGCAAATAGCACGAACTCCAAAAGTTATGTACTGTATCTACCTAAACCTCATTATAAGTCTTTAAACAATGCAAACTCACAGTTAATAAGAGGAATAGTAGTAGTTGAACTAAAAGTATTAAACTAGTAGCACACACCACATCCTCATGCATACTTACTGCACTTTTCAAAGGGGTTGCCAGTCATGCCACGAGGACATACACAAATGGGATTGCCATTGTCCAGCTCACAAAGGGCACCATCACCACAAGGGTCATTATCACAGGGGTTGGTGGGAACCCTGCACCCAGTCATTGGATCACCCAGATAGCCAGGTGGACATCTACAAGTAGCTCTGTGGTTAGATACTTTACAGATAGCATTGCGGCCACACTGGCATGGATCTTGGCACTGACTGTTGATGCAAGCCAGGGTGGGTGGGCAAACACTGTTGTCCTGGCACCCTATCGCTGGAAAAATCAAAGGAGCGTAAAAAAAAATTTGCCTCAAGTGCAGAAACTATCAGCAGCTCAATAACATGTAATGGACCAAGGCATGCTGAGGTTATTCAATGGCATCAAAAACTTGAGTTACAAGTATGTATTCATGTAAATGGACTTCAAAGTAACAGATATAATTCTTATAAACCCAAAATAAAAAATGTAAAGTATGATGAAATGTTGGGGAAGCCACAAGAATAAATTTGAAGTTGAGGAACTTTCTAATTCCCTACAGTATCTGTCAAAGCAACAAAGAGTGATATACACGATGTATTAAAGGGACCATTTTAGCAATAAAGTGTTGAAGAATAAACCTAGATCCCCTGTTTGTTTTTATGAGATGAGCTTCATGCATTGGCTTTGAATACTTCTGACTTGAAAAGATAAGAATACGGTCACTTACGGATGATACACTCAATGTTAGGGTTGCCACTGTATCCAGCTGGACATTCACAGATGGGCTTGTGGTTGATGGCACGGCAGATAGCTGTGGGGGCACACTCTTCTATACTGCAGGGATCCATACATGTGCGTGAGAGGCGGTCACATGCCAAGTTGGTGGGGCAGTCCTGGTTGTACTGGCAAACTGGCACAAGGCTCACTGTGGCAGGAAAAGGCAGCAAGTGTCAACAAAAGATAATAAAACAAACCTGGAAAGTCAGAATAGAACAACGAAAACATAAAATTGGAAGAGGTTATGCTGTGTACTTCTTCCTTACCACCAAATTTCGCAAAACAGATGCTGGCAGTCAAATTGCAACAAAATATAAACTAAAACAAAAGTTGAGTCAACATTTTGTCATGAGAAGGAGAATGACAGTAAAACAAGAAGTGAGACAGAAGAGTGTGGATGATGATGCCATATGAAGCTCTGGAGTTTTATGATTAAAACTTAAGATATAGCAGTTGATAATGAACAAGATTATCAGCAGTTAACGAAATGATTGCAGGACATGGGAAGACTGTGACAAAAGACAATTTACTACTAGTAATAAATTTTCATCATAAAACAACGAAAAGTAATAAAAAGTAAATTGCACAAACAAGAAAAAAATGGAATATCCATAACACTGTCTTCAGTGACCACCAGATTAATGGCCACCACGCTGTATTGGCATCACTGAGTGCATCACACAGGGCAAAATTAGTAGATAAACATTGATAAAAAGAAGTTCGGGTTGAGACAGAAGATGCGAGTACACACTCCAAAAATACATCACAAACCTGTGTATTTAAAAGCCATATCCTATGGGAGTTGCAAAAAATGTGTGGCACATTGAGTCAATCAGAAAAGGTGTGAGGACCAAAATGTCAGAGTTTCAGGGCTACACAACTGAATTTTCACTGTATTTGTCAACGGAAACCTAAAATGTTCTAATTGTGGTATGTGACATCAGCATTAAAAGACTCATCGGCTACATTCTGGCATAGTTATGAGACACTTGTTACCACAGCCTGTTTTTCAGGAATTTCGTGGTTGTAAGTTTCATGAGGATTTCATTGAAATTGTCATAGAGGAGCATTGTATTTTGGAGTTCAAGATCATCATGAATAAATTTCTGAGATGACTCTTTCATGTCATTTCAGCCAGCAAGAATTTTAGAAAGCTTGCCTTTGCCAATAAATTAAAATCATACCTCGAGCCATTCAAACCCATCGAGATTGAAGTTTTTGACAGCTTAAGTTAAATTGTGTAGAGGTCTATTTCATGTCCTAAGAAAAATCATTCAAATGAAAACTCGCAAAATTTTAAAGTTTACTGTATATTGAAAATGGAATAATTGAATGAAGGGGGCTTAAGATGACATGACAATGCAGTTATGGAAAGCAAAACCAGTGTTTCATGCTGGGATGAAATCAATGCATAAAACCCACAAAATATGTATACCAAACATAATCAGTTACCTTTCCATGCAAAAAGTTGAAAGGTATTAGAGCAATGCATCGGAAATAAGGAGAAAACCTACAAAAAGAATATGGAGATGCGTGGCACATTCCTTAACAATGTAATTGTTGGGAAGATGGTAATGGTAGTGAGCATGATATGGAGAGGTTTGTCATGCGGTAATGTGTTACACAAGATTGAATACATGTGAGTTGGTCTGTTGGGAACCCACACTCCATATAAAAAGTGTCAGTCAAAGGTCATGCAGGTGGGAGGGCAAGAAGACAAACGAGCATGGACGGGATTCTGATGCACAAGTGGTGGGTGTTACCTGGGGTGCATTGGTTACGAGGGTCTCCTTCATACCCGTCGGGACATTGACAGATGGTACGATGATTGATGACACGACAACGGGCACCCACACCACAGGGTGGAGGTACTGTGGTGCATGGGTTACGGCACTCTTTGGACACGCACGCCTCTTCCAGTTGGCACTCGATGTCCATGGAGCAGTAGCCAGGGACTGAGGGTGTCTCAGAGTCAGGCAAATGTCAAAGTCAGGGATGATGATGTCAAAGAAGCATTAAATGAATAAAAGAAATGATAGTGTCAGGAAGGATACAAGGTGAATGCCATGTCACAGTTACATACAAATATATAGTATGAAAGGCAAGAGAAGAACGTCTTACTTGTGTCACATCCTAATCTTGGATTTCCGGTAAACCCAGTGGGACAGAGACAAATGATCAAATCGTTTTCTGCCTGACAGAGTGCACCCTGCCCACACTCCAAGCACCGGTCCTGGCACATCCCACCCTGGCACACATGGCCTGAAGAACACTCTTCATGTGTATCACACTCTTTACGGATGCAGGCCACTTCAGGGGTTCCTGTATAACCCTCAGGGCAAAGACACACAGGACGGTGGTCTGTGACCCTACAGAGTGAGCCCTCAGGGCATGGCGTTGCCTTACAAGGGTCCTGACAAAGTCGCTCGATACAAGCCTCATTTTCTGGACAGTCTGTGTTAAAACCACAAGTTGAAAGCAAAGTGCACCCTTGCAAAGGCACACCAGTGTAACCGGTAGGGCATATGCAAGTGGCAGCATGTGCCAGGGTGAGGCATGTGGCAGATGGTGGGCAGGGGTTACTTCCAGGCCGGCAGGGATTGACGCACTGTCCACTGTAGCATTCCTCATCAGGATCACAGTCTTCTAGGGTGAAGCAGCCCACTGCATCGTCATGAGTCAAGCATTAGGTAATTTAGGTTTTCATATATGAGTATAATATTTCTGTGTACAGAGTTTGCAATGTGAATGTTACCAGTAAGTCTTGTTACTAATGTTAAAAGTTTTAATAAGTTAGGACTACATGTATCATGAAATAAGTAATAAGCCTCTTATATAAACAACAAATATATTTTTTACCATCACTGACACATGTGCTCAGCGACAATAAGAAAAACTGACATGAGTAAGTGTAGAGAAGGCTAGCAGGATGTTAGGTGGATTACTTACCCGGTGAGCAGCCCTTAAGAGGGTCACCTTGAAATCCATTGCGGCATCGGCACTGGGCACTGTAGTCACTATTGATACACTCAGCATTGGTGCCACACGGGTCATCATCACATGGATAACGACATTCGTTGTTAATACAAGCTTGTGTAGAGAGGCAATCCTCGTCATCACGGCACCCCACAGCTGGAGGGGGTCCAAGTTAGTGGTTAAGGGGAGTGGGTGGTGATTTCTGTGAGTAGGAGTTGTTAACTTGCAAAATATATTATTGTTTTAAGCTAATTAGTATAATATATATGGTCAATTGGAGGAAAATGTTGAGTTGGCCAGAGAGGCTCAAAGTGGCTAAATGACAGTCAGACAAGAGTATGTCAGCTTACGCATGACAGGATCAGTGCTGCAGAAAGTGTAAGGATCACCAGTGTAGCCTGAAAGGCATACACACTGTGGGCGGTGGGCCCTTGTGCTGCACTCTGCTCGGGCGGCACAAGGATTAGCCAGGTTGCAGGGGTCCTTGCACTTCCGGTTATAACAAACCATGTTGTCTGGGCACATTAGGTCCGAGGAGCAGCCCAGCGATGGAGTCAGAGCTAAGTCAGAAGAAGTATAGTGATAGTCGGAGATCTCTGATTGCTCTACTAGTAGTGATCACAACCAAGCAGGACTTGTCCAAACTGGCTGTTCCACTAGTAGTGATCACAACCAAGCAGAAATTGTCACCACTGGCTGTTCCACTAGTAGTGATCACAACCAAGCAGGACTTGTCCCAACTGGCTGTTCCACTAGTAGTGATCACAACCAAGCAAGACTTGTCCCAACTGGCTGTTCCACTATTAGTGATCACAACCAAGCAGAAATTGTCACCACTGGCTGTTCCACTAGTAGTGATCACAACCAAGCAGAAATTGTCACCACTGGCTGTTCCACTAGTAGTGATCACAACCAAGCAGGACTTGTCCCAACTGGCTGTTCCACTAGTAGTGATCACAACCAAGCAGGAATTGTCACCACTGGCTGTTCCACTAGTAGTGATCACAACCAAGCAGGACTTGTCCCAACTGACTGTTCCACTAGTAGTGATCACAACCAAGCAAGACTTGTCCCAACTGGCTGTTCCACTAGTAGTGATCACAACCAAGCAGGACTTGTCCAAACTGGCTGTTCCACTAGTAGTGATCACAACTAAGCAAGACTTGTCCCAACTGGCTGTTCCACTAGTAGTGATCACAACCAAGCAGAAATTGTCACCACTGGCTGTTCCATTAGTAGTGATCACAACCAAGCAGGACTTGTCCCAACTGGCTGTTCCACTAGTAGTGATCACAACCAAGCAGGAATTGTCACCACTGGCTGTTCCACTAGTAGTGATCACAACCAAGCAGGACTTGTCCCAACTGGCTGTTCCACTAGTAGTGATCACAACCAAGCAGGACTTGTCCAAACTGGCTGTTCCACTAGTAGTGATCACAACCAAGCAGGACTTGTCCCAACTGGCTGTTCCACTGCTAGTAATAACAACCAAGCAGGACTTATCTCAACTGGCTGTTCCACTAGTAGTGATCACAATCAAGCAGGAATTGTCTCCACTGGCTGTTCCACTAGTAGTGATCACAACCAAGCAGGACTTGTCCCAACTGGCTGTTCCACTAGTAGTGATCACAACCAAGCAGGACTTGTCCCAACTGGCTGTTCCACTAGTAGTGATCACAACCAAGCAGGACTTGTCCCAACTGGCTGTTCCACTAGTAGTGATCACAACCAAGCAGGACTTGTCTCCACTGACTGTTCCATTAGTAGTGATCATAATCACAGCCACAGTAGAGGTAAAGAAGTTGTGCATCAAATCCAAATAGTAAGTGTTCATTTTGAAAGAATGAAGTAACATTTGATGTAAGATGTGAAATAGCAAAATAAACAGTTAATAGTCAAGGCAAGGCATGATGAATTTGCTCTCAAATACACAGATTGACAAGCACTCACACATACACATATACGTACATGTAAATGTATATTAATGAGCGCATAAATCAAACATATACACTCATTCACATTATTATGACAGCTACAAAAAGAAATCAAGTAATAAAGTAATTGTGTTCAAGATAGAATATAAATAGAATGGATATTAGTCACAAGAGAATCAACTCAGAGTGTGATATACACAAGCAAAGCAGACGAGATCATGATTCCACAAACAGTAGTGCCAATGAAGTATTGCCTGGCTATATTCCGGATGTTAATAAGATTTCAGGTAACACACACTTCCGACATTACGAGGAACACACCACACATACAGAATAACACACACACACACACACACACACACACACACACACACACACACACACACACACACACACACAAACACCTGAGAAGAAACAATTTCCTCCTGTGGGAAACAATACACTCTAGTCTTACAATACATCTGTCCTTATAATTTCAGCCACTCTTTTGGTTCGGCCTTCCAGATCCTACATATATCTACTCATTGTCATTCTAATTACCAACCAAATAAGCTTGATAGAAAAGATATGAGCTGTAGCTCTGAGAGGCTGCAGCGTCTTAAAACCAAGAAATAAGCAGAAAAGTGTTGGCACCACAATAAGCAAGAGATTGTCCACACAACAGTGCTTCCTGTTGAGGAAATACTGAAGGTCATTACATAATATGGGTCGAGGGATAATAGGAGTGAATGGTCATTGCAATTGCAGAGAAAAGAGCAGTAGGGGAGAAGAATCAACAAGATATCAAACCAGCAATACAGGCATGGAAAGAGGCAGTTCGCAAGCCTCTAAAACTAAAGAGAATAAACAGTTCTGCACAGATTTTTCCAAGAAAGTCAAAAATACGTCATTATTGGAAAAACAAAATATGAGATCAAGTGAAAAAACGGATGAATGGAGAGACAGACACAAATTAAGTTCACATTCATGAATGCTCACATTCAAAGCTCATTTGGAAAATAGAAAATACTTAGAAATAGAAAATTATTTTTTCAGAATCAAGTAAAAAGAGTAAACATCCTCCAAACATTTGATTTCGTGAATTCGAAGCAAAACTCGCAAATCAATTAGAAATTTCATAATGTTCAGATTTTACCGTGCGATGGGAGGGCGCAAACAAGATACCTATTTTCCGGTAGCACTTGACGAATGGGTCGCCTTGGTAGCCAGGTAAACAGGTACACAGTGGTCGTTGAGAGACGACGAGGCATTGAGTGTTGATGCCACATGGTACGGTGGAGCAGACAGGCAAACAAACACCTTCCCAGCACACCTTTTCTTCATTACACTTCTTGTTTTTTCCACAAGGGAATGATACGATGGGAGGGACCATAGTGGTGGTCGGCGGGAGGGAATGATGGGTGGGATAGGTGGAAGAAATGGAAGGGATGGATAGCTCCGTAGAAACAGGACTTACAAGTCCATCTATAGACAAGTCAAAATGTGTGGTAATATCAGGTAATGGAAAATGACTGGTAGAAGACTCAGTTTTAAGACCAGTAGTATGGATCTCAGTAGGATAGTAACTTGTGGTGTACCCAGGCAGATGCGTTTCCTCAATATGTGATGTTGTGGTATGGCCAAATGAATGTGTTGTCTCAGTGTGTGGTATTGTAATGTAGCCAGGTAATGTTGCCTCAGTGTATGGAGCTGTGGTGTGGCCAGATGAATGTGTTGCCTCAGTCTGTGGTACTTTAGTGTAGCCGTGTGGATGAGTTGCCTCAGTGGGTGGTGTTGCAGTGTAACCAGGTTGATGTGTGGTCTTTTCTGGTGGCAAAACTTCACCTGGTGTGTAATCAGAAGAAAGCATTACATCTATAGGTGTTATTTCAGGAATTTCTGTTGTGTATCCTGTTGGAAGTACTTTTTCTGTTGTGTACCCTGTTGGAAGTGCTTTTTCTGTTGTGTATCCTGTTGGAAGTGCTTTTTCTGTTGTGTGCCCTGTTGGAAGTGCTTTTTCTGTTGTGTATCCTGTTGGAAGTGCTTTTTCTGTTGTGTATCCTGTTGGAAGTGCTTTTTCTGTTGTGTATCCTGTTGGAAGTGCTTTATCTGTTATGTATCCTGTTGGAAGTGCTTTTTCTGTTGTGTACCCTGTTGGAAGTGCCTTTTCTGTTGTAAATCCTGTTGGAAGTGCCTTTTCTGTTGTAAATCCTGTTGGAAGTGCTTTTTTTGTTGTGAACCCTGTTGGAAGTGCTTTTTCTGTTGTGAATACTGTTGGAAGTGCTTTTTCTGTTGTGTACCCTGTTGGAAGTGCTTTTTCTGTTGTGAATACTGTTGGAAGTGCTTTTTCTGTTGTGTACCCTGTTGGAAGTGCCTTTTCTGTTGTAAATCCTGTTGGAAGTGCTTTTTCTGTTGAGAGTGTGTTTTTGGCAGGTGGTTCTGCTGTTTGTGTGTGTTGTGATGTGGTGTACCCAGATGAATGTGTTATATCAGTGTGTGGTGATGTGGTGTACCCATGTGAATGTGTTACATCAGTGCTTGGTGATGTGGTGTGGTCAGGTGGATGCGTTGCATCAGTGTGCTGTGATGTGGTGTTGTTAGGGTATTGTGTTGCATCAGTGTGTGGTGATGCGGTGTGGTCAGGTGGATGTGTTACATCAGTGCGTGGTGATGTGGTGCGGTCAGGTGAATGTGTTGCATCAGTGTGTGGTGATATGGTGTGGTCAGGTGAATGAGTTGCATCAGTGTGTGGTGATGTGGTGTGGTCAGGTGAATGTGTTGCATCAGTGTGTGGTGATGTGGTGTGGTCAGGTGAATGTGTTACATCAGTGCGTGCTGATGTGGTGTGATCAGGTAAATGTGTTGCATCAGTGCGTGGTGATGTGGTATACCCGGGTGAATGTGTTACATCAGTGTGTGGTGATGTGGTGTGGTCAGGTGGATGTGTTCCATCAGTGTGTGTTGATGTGGTGTGGTCAGGTGAATGTGTTACATCAGTGTGTGGTGATGTGGTGTGGTCAGGTGGATGTGTTACATCAGTGTGTGGTGATGTGGTGTGGTCAGGTCGATGTGTTGCATCAGTGTGTGGTGATGTGGTGTACCCAGATGAATGTGTTACATCAGTGCGTGCTGATGTGGTGTAGTCAGGTGGATGTGTTGCATCAGTGTGTTGTGATGTGGTGTGGTCAGGTGGATGTGTTGCATCAGTGTGTGGTGATGTGGTGTGGTGAGGTGGATGTGTTACATCAGTGTGTGGTGATGTGGTGTGGTCAGGTGGATGTGTTGCATCAGTGTGTGGTGATGTGGTGTGGTGAGGTAGATGTGGTGCATCAGTGTGTGGTGATGTGGTGTGGTCAGGTGGATGTGTTGCATCAGTGTGTGGTGATGTGGTGTGGTCAGGTGAATGTGTTACATCAGTGCGTGGTGATGTGGTGTGGTCAGGTGGATGTGTTGCATCAGTGTGTGGTGATGTGGTGTGGTCAGGTGGATGTGTTGCATCAGTGTGTTGTGATGTGGTGTACCCAGGTGAATGTGTTGCATCAGTGTGTGGTGATGTGGTGTGGTCAGGTGGATGTGTTGCATCAGTGTGTTGTGATGTGATATAGCCAGATGAATGTGTTACATCAGTGCGTGGTGATGTGATGTGGTCAGGTGGATGTGTTCCATCAGTGTGTGGTGATGTGGTGTGGTCAGGTGGATGTGTTACATTAGTGCGTGGTGATGTTGTGTGGTCAGGTGTATGTGTTGCATCAGTGTGTGGTGATGTGGTGTGGTCAGGTGGATGTGTTGCATCAGTGTGTGGTGATGTGGTGTGGTCAGGTGGATATGTTGCATCAGTGTGTGGTGATGTGGTGTGGTCAGGGTAATGTGTTGCATCAGTGTGTGGTGATGTGGTGTGGGCAAGTGAATGTGTTGCATCAGTGTGTGGTGATGTGGTGTGGTCAGGGTAATGTGTTCCATCAGTGCGTGGTGATGTGGTGTGGTCAGGGTAATGGCTTACATCAGTGCGTAGTGATGTGGTGTACCCAGGTGAATGTGTTACATCAGTGTGTGGTGATGTGGTGTGGTCAGGGTAATGTGTTGCATCAGTGTGTGGTGATGTGGTGTGACCAAGTGAATGTGTTGCATCAGTGTGTGGTGATGTGGTGTGGTCAGGTGAATGTGTTGCATCAGTGTGTGGTGATGTGGTGTGGTCAGGGTATTGTGTTGCATCAGTCTGTGGTGATATGGTGTGGTCAGGTGAATGTGTTGCATCAGTGTGTGGTGATGTGGTGTGGTCAGGGTAATGTGTTGCATCAGTGTGTGGTGATGTTGTGTGGTCAGTGTAATGTGTTACATCAGTGTGTAGTGATGTGGTGTGGCCAGGTGAATGTGTTACATCAGCGTGTGGTGATGTTGTGTGGTCAGGGTATCGTGTTGCATCAGTGTGTGGTGATGTTGTATGGTCAGGGTAATGTGTTGCATCAGTGTGTGGTGATGTGGTGTGGTTAGGGTAATGTGTTGCATCAGTGTGTGGTGATGTGGTGTGGTCAAAATGTGTGGTAATATCAGGTAATGGAAAATGACTGGTAGAAGACTCAGTTTTAAGACCAGTAGTATGGATCTCAGTAGGATAGTAACTTGTGGTGTAGCCAGGCAGATGCGTTTCCTCAATATGTGATGTTGTGGTGTAGCCAGATGAATGTGTTGGCTCAGTGTGTGGTATTGTAATGTAGCCAGGTAATGTTGCCTCAGTGTATGGAGCTGTGGTGTGGCCAGATGAATGTGTTGCCGCAGTTTGTGGTACTTTAGTGTAGCCGTGTGGATGAGTTGCCTCAGTGGGTGGTGTTGCAGTGTAACCAGGTTGATGTGTGGTCTTTTCTGGTGGCAAAACTTCACCTGGTGTGTAATCAGAAGAAAGCATTACATCTATAGGTGTTATTTCAGGAATTTCTGTTGTGTATCCTGTTGGAAGTACTTTTTCTGTTGTGTATCCTGTTGGAAGTGCTTTTTCTGTTGTGTATCCTGTTGGAAGTGCTTTTTCTGTTGTGTATCCTGTTGGAAGTGCTTTTTCTGTTGTGTGCCCTGTTGGAAGTGCTTTTTCTGTTGTGTATCCTGTTGGAAGTGCTTTTTCTGTTGTGTGCCCTGTTGGAAGTGCTTTTTCTGTTGTGTATCCTGTTGGAGGTGTTTTTTCTGTTGTGTGCCCTGTTGGAAGTGCTTTTTCTGTTGTGTATCCTGTTGGAGGTGCTTTTTCTGTTGTGTGCCCTGTTGGAAGTGCTTTTTCTGTTGTGTATCCTGTTGGAAGTGCTTTTTCTGTTGTGTATCCTGTTGGAAGTGCTTTTTCTGTTGTGTATCCTATTGGAGGTGCTTTTTCTGTTGTGTACCCTGTTGGAAGTGCTTTTTCTGTTGTGTGCCCTGTTGGAAGTGCTTTTTCTGTTGTGTGCCCTGTTGGAAGTGCTTTTTCTGTTGTGTATCCTGTTGGAAGTGCTTTTTCTGTTGTGAATACTGTTGGAAGTGCTTTTTCTGTTGTGTACCCTGTTGGAAGTGCTTTTTCTGTTGTGTACCCTGTTGGAAGTGCTTTTTCTGTTGTGTATCCTGTTGGAAGTGCCTTTACTGTTGTAAACCCTGTTGAAAGTGTTTTTTCTGTTGATACTGTGGTTTTGGTAGGTGGTTCTGCTGTTTGTGTGTGTTGTGATGTGGTGTACCCAGGTGGATGTGTTACATCAGTGCGTGGTGATGTGGTGTACCCATGTGAATGTGTTATATCAGTGTGTGGTGATGTAGTGTGGTCAGGTGAATGTGTTACATCAGTGTGTTGTGATGTGGTGTACCCCGGTGAATGTGTTATATCAGTGTGTGGTAATGTGGTGTGATCAGGTGAATGTGTTACATCAGTGCGTGGTGATGTGGTGTGGTCAGGTGAATGTGTTACATCAGTGTGTGGTGATGTGATGTGGTCAGGTGAATGTGTTACATCAGTGCGTATTGATGTGATGTGGTCAGGTGGATGTGTTGCATCAGTGTGTGGTGATGTGGTGTGGTCAGGTGGATGTGTTGCATCAGTGTGTGGTGATGTGGTGTGGTCAGGTGGATGTGTTGCATCAGTGTGTGGTGATGTGGTGTAGTCAGGTGGATGTGTTGCATCAATGTGTGGTGATGTGGTGTGGTCAGGTGAATGTGTTGCATCAGTGCGTGGTGATGTGGTGTGGTCAGGTGAATGTGTTGCATCAGTGTGTGGTGATGTGGTCTGGTCAGGTGAATGTGTTGCATCAGTGCGTGGTGATGTGGTGTGGTCAGTGTAATGTGTTGCATCAGTTCGTGGTGATGTGGTGTAGTCAGAGTAAAGTGTTACATCAGTGCGTAGTGATGTGGTGTGGTCAGGTGGATGTGTTACATCAGTGCGTGGTGATGTGGTGTGGTCAGGTGAATGTGTTGCATCAGTGCGTGGTGATGTGGTGTGGTCATGTGGATGTGTTACATCAGTGCGTGGTGATGTGGTGTCGTCAGGGTAATGTGTTGCATCAATCTGTGGTGATGTGGTGTGGTCAGGGTATTGTGTTGCATCAGTCTGTGGTGAAGTGGTGTGGTCAGTGTAATGTGTTGCATCAGTGTGTGGTGATGTGGTGTGGTCAGGTGGATGTGTTACATCAGTGTGTGGTGATGTTGTGTGGTCAGGTGAATGTGTTGCATCAGTCTGTGGTGATGTTGTGTGGTCAGTGTAATGTGTTGCATCAGTGCGTGGTGATGTGGTGTGGTCAGGTGAATGTGTTGCATCAGTGTGTGGTGATGTTGTGTGGTCAGGGTGTTGTGTTGCATCAGTGTGTGGTGATGTGTGGTCAGGGTAATGTGTTGCATCAGTGTGTGGTGATGTGTGGTCAGGGTAATGTGTTGCATCAGTGTGCGGTGATATGGTGTAGTCAAAATGTGTGGTAATATCAGGTAATGGAAAATGACTGGTAGAAGACTCAGTTTTAAGACCAGTAGTATGGATCTCAGTAGGATAGTAACTTGTGGTGTACCCAGGCAGATGCGTTTCCTCAATATGTGATGTTGTGGTATGGCCAAATGAATGTGTTGTCTCAGTGTGTGGTATTGTAATGTAGCCAGGTAATGTTGCCTCAGTGTATGGAGCTGTGGTGTGGCCAGATGAATGTGTTGCCTCAGTCTGTGGTACTTTAGTGTAGCCGTGTGGATGAGTTGCCTCAGTGGGTGGTGTTGCAGTGTAACCAGGTTGATGTGTGGTCTTTTCTGGTGGCAAAACTTCACCTGGTGTGTAATCAGAAGAAAGCATTACATCTATAGGTGTTATTTCAGGAATTTCTGTTGTGTATCCTGTTGGAAGTACTTTTTCTGTTGTGTATCCTGTTGGAAGTGCTTTTTCTGTTGTGTGCCCTGTTGGAAGTGCTTTTTCTGTTGTGTATCCTGTTGGAAGTGCTTTTTCTGTTGTGTGCCCTGTTGGAAGTGCTTTTTCTGTTGTGTACCCTGTTGAAAGTTCTTTTTCTGTTGTGTATCCTGTTGGAAGTGCTTTTTCTGTTGTGTGCCCTGTTGGAAGTGCTTTTTCTGTTGTGTACCCTGTTGAAAGTTCTTTTTCTGTTGTGTATCCTGTTGGAGGTGCTTTTTCTGTTGTGTACCCTGTTGAAAGTGCTTTTTCTGTTGTGTACCCTGTTGGAAGTGCTTTTTCTGTTGTGTATCCTGTTGGAAGTGCTTTTTCTGTTGTGTACCCTGTTGGAAGTGCTTTTTCTGTTGTGTATCCTGTTGGAAGTGCTTTTTCTGTTGTGTACCCCGTTGGAAGTGCTTTTTCTGTTATGTACCCTGTTGGAAGTGCCTTTTCTGTTGTAAATCCTGATGGAAGTGCTTTTTCTGTTGATACTGTGTTTTTGGCAGGTGGTTCTGCTGTTTGTGTGTGTTGTGATGTGGTGTACCCAGGTGGATGTGTTGCATTAGTGTGTGGTGATGTGGTGTGGTCAGGGTATTGTGTTGCATCAGTGTGTGGTGATGTGGTATGGTCAGGTGAATGTGTTACATCAGTGCGTGGTGATGTGGCGTACCCAGGTGAACGTGTTACATCAGTGTGTGGTGATGTGGTGTGATCAGGTGGATATGTTGCATCAGTGTGTGGTGATGTTGTGTGGTCAGGGTAATATGTTGCATCTGTCTGTGGTGATGTGGTGTGGTCAGGTGAATGTGTTGTATCAGTGTGTGGTGATGTTGTGTGGTCAGGGTAATATGTTGCATCAGTCTGTGGTGATGTGGTGTTGTCAGGTGAATGTGTTGTATCAGTGTGTGGTGATGTTGTGTGGTCAGGGTAATATGTTGCATCAGTCTGTGGTGATGTGGTATGGTCAAGGTATTGTGTTGCATCAGTCTGTGGTGATGTGGTGTGGTCAAGGTATTGAGTTGCATCAGTGCGTTGGGTAGATTTTCCAGGTTGTTTTGTTGTTCCTATGTTTGGTATTGTGTAATTAAATGGATAAGTTGTGTTATTGTCAAAGTGTAGTGTTGTAGTGGAGCCAAGTGGATATGGTGTCTCTGTATGCTCATCTTTTGGGTAGTAAGTTGTCACTGGCGGCATGACAGTGTGTTGTGTTGTTGATTGTTTTGTAATTTCGTGAAGTAATGAGGACTTATTATTCATGTTAATTAGTGGATCTTGAGGTGATGGCTCTTCCTTGGAAGTAATCTGAATGAAAGGGGTCTGGGTTTCAGGGAAAATTATTGGTTGATTTGCTAATGGTAGCTTTGTATTGGATTTTGTGTCAGGGAAAAATATGGAGGTAGGTAAATCAGGGAGATCTACAGTTGTGTCATGTTCAGTTGTTATTGTTGGGTAGGGTGAGGTGGTTTGTGGGTCATCTGTTTGCCTGGAGGTGCGGTGTGTTGGATAGGGGGTGGTGCTCGTTAGGAAAGTTTCCATGTCTCCCTTTATGATTGGGATTGTGGATAAACTAACTGTAACATCAGTCACCGGAGTGGAGGTGGTGTCTATTGGATAATGGGTCTCTGTTATTTCAAAATTTGTAGAAAAGGAGGATGGAGGAGAGGTGATCTGCTGACCATCAGAGGGTGAGGTAAGGTCAGTTAAAGGTTGGCTGACATGAGATGTTGTGGGAACGTGTGGTTCTTCATCTAAGGTTAGTATGGTAGTGGAGGCAGTTACTGTTGCTGATGTTGTTTTGGGAGTGGTGGTGTTGGTGGTTGTTACCGCTGTAAAAGAAATGTTTAAACCTACAGTGAAACATCCCATTCAATTAGCAGAACTCCTTTCTCTGTCTTCAGTCAAGGAGGGAAAGGGGAGTTTGGGATCTGAAATAAACTAGTCTTGTGTTTTGCCTCATACTAATGAAGCAGCCAGATAATGGGAAGAGGATTTGTTTTCCTCAGAAGAGGCAATCGTAAGAGCCTTTGCTGCAGATGTAGAGCTTCTTCAAAGGAATTAATTGAGGCAAAAAATGAGTGGCCATGTCAGATTTTTTTTTTTATGGTACAAATGCACCTTGAGCACCTTGAATAGCTCATCATTAAATGCTTCAGGAGTCTTTAGGGATTGGCTATTAGTCCATCAGGAGGGAGGGAGAGGAAGGTAACTGTATGTAGGGGATGTAGAACAAAACCGTTTGTTGGTGTGTCACTAACTAAAGTCTGTCTGTCTCTTTAATGCTGCTGGTAATTCATGTTAAATTTACCTTGCAGGCCATTCCCTTTGAATATCTTATATTATTTGCTAAGGATTGGCTGTTGCTTTATGTGGTTCATGTCAAATATAATGAAGATTTAGTGTTGGTAATGCTGCAATGTTTGATGACAATTATTAACGCAAAATGTATGAAATGAAAATATAATTGAGTATACTAGTTAATGAGGAATGTATGTATGGAGAGATGGGATTAGTTGTGTTATAGTGGAGTGGATTTATGGCTCAAGGCAAATACTACTATTGAGTGTTAGGTGAGCATACGGAGCATATAAAGAATGTTAGCAGCTACACTGCACTGAGCCTGAGCTGCAGTGCCGACCGAAGAATGTTGGTGGGGAAGGGATAGAGCAATGGCAGTCACAGGACAAATGTGACAGCATTAGTAAACAATGTACATGACGTGGCAGTCTGCCAAACTGCGAGGGCAGATGTACTTACTACTTTCAAGCTGCCAAAACCATACACAAGCTGCTCGCGGTCACAGCCACACGCACACATGCATACACGCACATTTATCGCTTCACTCCTTGCCAAATGCCGAGGAGTGACAAAAGCATTTACATCAATAATACTCGCGCAGACATCGACGATAATGTAGCACAAACAAGTAATATACAAATGCACCATGCTTGATACAGAAAATAAAAATAAAATTCAAGGAGAGCAAATGTGCCCTGAGGGACTTATAGTGTACCATAAGACATATAGAAGAAAAGATCTTGCAAGCTACATATACACATAACATGTACATATGTGAGTGTTTAAGGTGATGCAGTAAACTGTTTAGTTATTTCACAGGCACACATAACCATGTCTCAGCTCAGTGAGTCATGAAGCCAACGAGCATACTTTCCTTCAAGCAATGGAAGTAGTAGGTAGAAGTATAAATATTAGAGGAGAAGCAGAGTTAAGAGATTATTTGAGAATAAATAATTCAAGGGAGGTGAGGTATAATAAAATATTGAAGAGAGAAATTTTAGTGATGAGGTAGACAACACATATAGTTTGAGGTTATGACAAAACAGAGCTTAAAACAGAAAAAAAAATAGGTTTAGGGGAAACAAAGATAGGTTAATAAAAGCTAAGAAAAGACTGACTTTGGAAGATATTAAAAGTGATGCTACAAGATGTTTGGTTGGCAATAGTTTGCCTTCAAGCTAAAGGTGAGGGAGACATCATGCAATTGTCTCCTAGACATACGACATGTCACTTCCCCTTCCAGTAATAGATAAACAAAAAGTTTACACAACTATGACTGTAAAATCAGCTTTATTAGCATTAAAGTTATTTTTCATGACTCCTTGGATGACTACAAGTGTGGTGGAAGTAAGGCATCCAAGGTTCAAGGAGAGGGGAAGTGCATTATGTCACAGCCATGTATGTACACTGCAGACTCACAAGCACAGGCTGTATGGTGTTAATGTGGCAGCACAAGCTTCTCTGCAGCTTCACGTTCTCTCCACTGGGCAAGATGGCGATCCTCACCCCAAGGAACTTTCTCGTTGATCAGGGCATCACCTTAACCTACTTTGTTAATATTTACATAAGGATAAGCATCTTCTCTGCCAAGATGCCAAGTGGCAGACAGGCAGAAGACCTCACTTTGGGGTCTAGGATTAAATTCATTAGTTGCAAAAACCAGCAGGCCGAGCACATGCCAAACAGACAGAAGGGGGAGAAACCAATGCTACAGACAGATTCTTGACCTCTTCTCCTAATGGCAGGAACCAACCAAAGCCTGAATGACAGAGTTGAGAATGTCAACCAACCTCTCAGGGTTTCTTGCAAGGAGTTTGACAGTCACACTCTGCCCACCATGGCATTGGCTGGTAACATACTCGAGGGGGCAGAGGTCAAGGCATCAGGTTGCCAAGTAAGTCTACTATAAAGTAACCCTTGATAGATACTACAGAGCAAGGGAGCCCTGTTTTGATGGGGAAAGAGTCCCTTACCTGGGCGACACACAAGCAGCTCCAGGTCACACTTCTCACCCTTGCGGCATGGAGGGTTGCACGTTTCTGTGAGCACTGTGGGTCAAACACATTAAGGAAGGTAAGTACAGGCCCATCCATTAACTACAGACTATTATAAAAAGTTCTAAGTCATCATTAATTATAATCAAAACTACAATGTGTATATAGGAACAATATGGCACATAACCAAAATAATTTGTCCTATCAAAAACCAATAGTATATACAGATAAGGGCCAAAACACCAAGGATGATATGAAAGCCAAATAAATGTTGTTAAGTATTAAAGAGTGACACAAGCACTGATAACAAAAAAATGTCGACTGAAATTAAAGTATTAAGGGGATAATCTACATTTAATTATTGATAATTATCTGAGAAAACCTAAGTAAAAAAAATAAATATCCCTACATTTGTGCATCTTTCCTCTACCACATGACAAACTTTAACATGAAAAATTCATGAAAATAGAATAATTTTAGTCCTTATCCCCCATGATGTACTTTCTACCAGGCAGTGCACATCTGGTTAGATAAGAACGATGGACAATTTTTTTTTCTTAAAAGAAAGGTAAAAAAATCATTCCCACACTCCATCAATAGAGATGCAAAACAAATATCAGCATTTCAGATTCATCGTACCCCTGTGGTGGGGCCTGTAACAATACCACCATTGCATTAGTAAAAGGGAACAAAATGGGACAGAGTGAGGGGTCTGGGAAGCCTCTCCTCTGTATTCTCTCCTACAAAAAGACAGGGCATAGAAGGAAATAGGAGAGTAAAGTCTCCCTGAATCCTAATGCCTAGTTTTGGCTACCCCTTTTTAATGTGGATATAAGCCAAGTATATAGATAGATAGATAGAAGATTCATCTATATGGCCATAGAGTATGGGAGAAGAAAAAACATAACAGTAAGTACTTACATGGCCTGCAGGTACATCCATCACAGACCAAGCCGGATGGACAGTCGTCATTATCCCCGCAGACACAGGCTGTGTGAGGATATTAACCATGGTAAAAGGCAAAAGTCTGTGATACTATGTGATCAAGTTAAACACAAACCTCCAAGACAGTTTATTGCAAGCATTCACAAAGATAAACTCTACATTCTAACATTCAGATCTGCAAATCAAGGTAAGTGCTGATATCTCAGCTGAAGCTGTATAAGCCTTTCTCACTCTGCATTATACTCAAAGCACAGTTGCACAAGCAAACCAATAGCAATAATTATTAATAGATACTGTGAGACACATGCAAATGAGTCAAGCAGGAGTGAGGTTGCCTTAAGACACAGGATCTCTTGGTACTGTTGGCAGTAAAATATGAAGTCACAATGCGTCATGTCACACTGTCCAATATGGTCATGCAGTTGACATTTACCTGGTGATGTGATGGGAGAACACCTTACGGCAGGATCACCAGAGTAGCTTTGGGGACAGGAACAACGAGGGATGTGGTTGATGGCCCTACAGTCAGCGTTGAGCCCACAAGCCTCCGTCATGACACAAGGATTTTTGCAGTGACCCGAGAAGCAGGCCTTATCTTGCTGGCAGTCATCGTTGCTGCTACACCCAGTGTCTGTGTGTGTCCCAGAAAGCCTCAGCCCAGTGTATGCCACATCTCAGCCTGAGTGGCGAGCTTCTGACCAGTCTCAAGTAAAAAGTCAGAGTAATAAGTCTTTCTCAACAGTGGTGATGTGTACAGTTTGCATGTCTGTGTGTAGTTGTGATGAATGCACAGTCTGTATATCTGAGTGTTGTGTTATGTGGTGAGTGTGTACAGTTAGCAGGTCTGAGTGTTGTATTGTGTGGTGAGGTTGTGTGCAGTTAGCAGGTCTGAGTGTTATGTACCGGATGGTGGGGTTGTACATACATAGTTTACATATCTGAGAGTTATGTGTAAGACGTATTGAAGAAAGCTGTGACTGGCAGTATCAGGAAAACCTCAACCTACAGTAGATAGTGTGTAAGGAGAATGCTGTCACAATGAGAACTCCCACCTCTTGTCTACATCTGTCTGAGTGAATTGTCTCTCATGTCAAGACAGTATTATTATTATTATTATTATTATTATTATTATCATTATTATTATTATTATTACTATTATCATTACAATTAATATTATTATTGGTATTGTTATTACAATCATCGTTATTATCAATATTGTTATTGTTATTAATTCAATTAAGGCAGCAATGATAGGTAGCAGCCTGAGGCATGATAGTCGCTTAAATGCTATGTGTTGCACACATATATAGCAGGGCATTAGCACATTAAGCCGAGATAGAGCTTAGAAAACAGCAAATTACATAAAGAGAATGACAAAAGATAGTGGTGAACTTAAGGTAGGAGAGGGATAATATAGGCAACAAATCAGTAAGATGTCTGATCTATAAAAGTAAGATGTGACAACTGGATGGCCACAAATGGAAGAATGATGTCCAAACTTCAGGGAAGAACATGAGGAAGAGGGTAAATATAATACCTTGCTCTAATTGTTCTGTTCTATAGTAGTCCACTTTATTAGTTAAAATTATCATTTTCAGTTAATAATAGGAATTAGATTGTTTGACTGAGATGGGGGATCTATGGAAAATCAGGCAACAGGCACGTGCACAGTAGGGGCTACGGGGACATTAATGCCCAAAACACTGTAAGTGTCCTTTTTTATGTACTCTAATAAAACCTCATTAGGCCATGCTGTGCATGGCCTGCTCACCCTGTCAGGCAGGATATAAATTAAAGAATGAGAGGGTGTTGTGTGATGGTTAAGTGATGTGTGGGGAAGATAAACATACCTGAGATGCAGAATGGGATTTGGTCACGCACTTCACAGCGTTCAGATGATTCACACGGGTTTCTCAGTGTGCATGGTGAGCGGCACTCCTTGTTGTAGCAAGCCAAGTCACTGGGGCAGTCAGTATTACTACGACACCCAACTGTGGCAGCAATGCAGCAGAGACAAAAGAAAAGTGGAACAAGGGGAAAGAGGAGGGAAAGCCAATGTTACTCAAAGAATGGGCAAGTGAACACTTAACAATGCTAAGGGATGAGCCACAGCACGAGGCAAATGAATGATTCAAATGTATTGCTAGTCTGCCCTCATGGAACAACTTATCAACAAATAATTGAACATAAAGAACATAAAGAGCAAAATCCCAATACTATGTACAAAGGTAAACCACAAAGACTACATTAATACTGTAATACGAAAGATTAAAAGATAAGAACTTACCCGTAACTTTACACAATTTAATTTGTCTACTTAAGAGTGAAATACCTCTGACAAATGTATACATGAGACTATGAATGAGTCATCTGATTGTCTTGAAGGCTAAAGTTTTGGAAAGGCATTGTATGAGGCACTTACCCGTGATGCAAGTGGCTCTCTGGTTTTCCACTTTGCAATCTTGTTTGGCACTGCATGGATTGCGTGTCACACAAGGGTTCAAACACTTTTCATTGATGCAGGCCTGGCTG
>JAXIVD010000777.1:115587-121847 GCA_036785275.1 Cancer borealis
AGCAACAGACACACAGACAGACACGGAAGAGGAGCCACAGGACAAGCATACACATAAGAGTACACACAGCTCATTGCAACAGCAACATGATTATCATAAAAAAAAGAAGAACCTCAAGAAGGTAGAGTTTTGTGTTTATGGTGGGAAATGTCAGGAATTACGTCCTTGTGGAAGGAGATTCTGAGGGGCAAGAGGGCAGGATGGGGAGGGGGCTGGGAGAATTGCAGTATATGCTTTTTACACAAAACAACGAAGACGGACCTGCACCAAGACTAGGCACATACAAGTTTATGAGTTTTCCTAAAGGTGACGTTAGGATGAAGGTCTGTCCTCATTGCTGCATCCAGCTCAGATAAAGCTTATGACAGGTACTGAAGATTGTACAAATTCTTTAGCCTCATTTGAGAGTGACACTGAGGCACGAGTGCCATGAGGAATACACTCTCAGCTCGTCACTCATGAGGAGGTAAAGATTTTATCCTAAAGAGCCCCGCGGCCAGCCAAGCGGTCTCTATAATTCTACAGGAGGAGGAAGAGGGGTTGGGGCACTTGGTAAATTACCTTGGGGGCATTGTGAGTCTAGAGTTGACCCTGTGGGACACTGGCAGGTTAATCTGTGACTGACAACTTGGCACACAAACCCACTACCACAGGGACTTGTCATTTTGCAAGGGTCTGTGCATTGTTTCTTGAGACAAGCTAGATTTCTAGGGCACTCCAAGCTACTTGTGCATTGCTTGCCTACTGGTGACAGAGTTTTTGGCACACTAGGGATCTGGGTGGTGGATGGGATGAATGGCCTGAAGATATTTGTCTTTGGTAAAGCAGTTGTAGGAGGCAGTGTTTGGAGGGGAGGTTGAAATGTAGTTGGTGGGGGTTGAGAAGACTGTGTTGACTTCGGTGATGTTATGGGTTTGTCTATGATGAAAGGTGTGTTGGGTGTCTTAGAAATAGTAGTTTGTGGTGTTGTAATGGTCATGACAGATTCTGTGGTGGTTAAAGGGTGTTTGATCACAACAGGTGGTTTAGTCTGGTGAACTGGAGGTGTTTGAACACTGGTGAGTGGGACGGCACTTGGAGTCGTTGGTGTGAATATAGGAGGGAGTGTAAACTGAGTCTGGGAAGAGGAAGGCACCCTGGGGGAGGAGGTTGGGAGTGGTGGTGGGAGAGAGCCTTTGGGTCTTAAAGTTTTGCCCACGTCTTGTGAGGGTGTGGTAGTGGGTGGATGGGTTTTAGCTCTGTTGATGCACATTATTTTGACTTGGCCATGTGAGCCCCGAGAAGTAGAACATAGTAGTGTCCCACAGGCATCTAGACAAGGGTCTTTGCAGTGCCCTTGAAGACATAAGTGTGTGGTTGTGCCACAGTCTGCATCACTGCGACATGGAGGTGAAGTGGACCTGGAGGTGGTGGTGGTGGGAGTGGTGGAAGGAGTAGAAGTATCGGTGTCTGTGAATACATGCAAAATATAGAAAGGTGAATTACATAAATAACAACAGATAACATGTGAAGGGACATTTGTTAATCAACTTCTTTAGTAGTAATAGTAGTAGACACTGAAGAGGTTAAGTCACTGAGTCAAGTCTTCGTCATAACTCTAAAAGATTCTATTACTAAGCTGTCTTTGTGGTGGTACTTTGTAGCTTTCAAGAATATTCATCAAGTACTAAAGAGCTGGACCAAACTTCCAGTGTGAGTTATAATTGGATTTGTGCATTAAGAACTGCTAATTCAAACCAATGTATTAGCAAAAAGATGACAGAACATGAGGTGTGTAACTTTATTATTAGTCTACTCCAAAGACATTTGGTGGACACACTCCCTCTCATGAATCCTTGGCTAGAGACACAATGATTGAATTGGCTGTCAAGGACATCAATCCAAACATCACAGTCACTGACCAAGGGCAGACTCCACAAAGGGGGTGGGTCCTCCCGATGTCCCATCATGGAGGTTAGTCGAGGTGGCTGGCTATGACAAGACTACGGGCCACTATTGTCCACCACCGCTCAGTCGGGTTAATACATAAGTAGTAGCAGCCGGGGCCGCTCGGCTCCTGGCTCCGGGCTTTACCTTTGACGCAGCCCAAGCCAGGGTCGACAGTAAAGCCTGGGGGGCAGAATTTACAGAGTGGCTTGTGATCCTCGACGTAGCAGGGAGTGTCCCCAGGGCAGCCGTGTGAGGTGCATGGGTCCACGCACTGGTAGGAGACACAGGCCTCTGTGGGGGCACACCCTTCATCCCGTAGGCAGATGGTGACAGATGGTGTGCAGTCTTTCATACAGATGCACACAGGGCGGTGATTGAGCACGTCGCACTGCTTGTTTGGAGGGCAGGGGCGACCCACAGCACAAGGATCAGAACAGCGGTGGTCGACACATGCCAGGTTGGTGCCGCAGTCCTCATCCCGGCGACACTCGATCGGTCCTGTCGCACATACAAACTCTCCCACTGAGTTCACAATGAAGCCATACTTGCATATACATGTGGGTTTGTGCTTCCTGACTTCACAGACTTTGTGAACCTCGCAGACTGCGGCCTCAGAGGCACATGGATCATAACAAACAGCTCGAGTATTATCACAAGCCATCCGTTTGTCACAGTCACTGTCCTGGCGACAGCTGGTCACCTGGGATGGCTCTGTGCTGCAGGCTGGGTCTGGCTCACAGGCCACCTCAGGCTGTCCCACAAAGCACTGTGGGCAGGAGCACTTGGGCACATGGGCCACGGTATGACAGAGAGCACGCTCACCGCAAGGGTGTTGCAGCCAGCATGGATCTTTACACTGTCCACTGATACAAGCCAGAGCCGATGGGCAGTCTGTGTCTAGCGTGCACGTAGTATCTAGTGTGTGGGAGAGGAAGCCACCGTCAGCATGCACACCGGTGGTCACCACCCGCCTGCTTTACCTGCTCCACGTACACTCCTTTCACACTTCATATTATTCCAAGGTCCAAGAGGCACCTCTCACCTATCTGCATCCATGCACTTAGTAGTAAGCCTATAAATCACATACAAATACACCCCCACACTCAGACATAAACATACAGACAATGCCATACAGTGGAGCAGTCTATGAATTGCACATGGAAACAGGCGGATGGGACCACCTTGAAAGTTACAGATGAAAGTAAGTGAACCAGTGCTAGTGGTGCAAAGTTATAGACACTGGGTAACACTACTCATATTAAGTGATATTTTGTACTTTTGTATTTTTAAGTGCACATCTGCACACTCAAGCACACACACGCATACAAACACACACACACATGCACGCAGACGTGTAAACACAGACACAGACACACACACACACACACACACACACACACACATACACACATCTACGCTGGATAAGTAATAAGTATACAAGCATGCACCTCTTGCATGAGTGGCTTCATGTTTGTGTTTTGGTTGTTGGGAGTCCTTGGCACGAGGGTTATAGGCACATATAACAACACGAGGGAGCAAGGGACATTAGAACACCGAATGTGACACATTAAGTCACATAAAGGTATCTATGGACACTAGTGAGCCAGGAAATGGATTTTATGGACGCTAAACACGAGGACAAAGGCACATTAGGAATTAAAAGCACTATTGGACACAGGACAAAGATTTGGTTTAATAAAGGGTACAAGAGGAAAATTCAGGCTAGTAGAGGACACAGGACATTGACAGATGTAAGTACAGAATACTAAGCAAGGATTAAAGGAACCAGAGAAGATAGGTTGTAGAATATAT
Source organism: Cancer borealis (assembly GCA_036785275.1). NCBI lineage: Eukaryota > Metazoa > Arthropoda > Malacostraca > Decapoda > Cancridae > Cancer > Cancer borealis. The sequence continues at coordinate 119,329 of JAXIVD010000777.1, forward strand.
AGGGTGATTAAGGGACAAAGAACAAAGATCAGGGTAACTAGTACACAGTAAGTATAAGGATTAAGATGACCAGTAGATATAAGACGAGGATTAGTATGAGTAGAGTAAACAGTACAAGGAATAGGGTGATTAGTGGACACAAAATGAAGATTTGATTGGCATACAGGTACCATACAAAGACTAAGGGTAGTAAAGGACACACATAAGCAAAAGATTAGGGTAAATAGTAGGCAGTCCAAAGATTAGAGTTGAATAGAGAATGAAAGGCAAACATTAGGGTGTCTGGTGGACAAGAAATAAATATTAGAGTGATTGGTGGACATAAGACATATATTAGTGATTGGTGGACACAGTAGAAAGAATAGGGAATCTAGTGGACAAATATAAAAGTGAGTGAGTAGTGGAGAGTAAAAAGCGTAAAGTAATTAATGAAGACAACATACATTATCTACTTCACAGAAAAAAATCCAAGTTAAGAAATTTAGAGTTATGGAGGAAACTAAAAAAAACATTGAGCAAAATGTACAAAAGCATGTATGTGATTGCAAAAACAATAGAATAGATTTGCTGAATTTGAAAGAGATGACTAAAGGAAGATGACAGATGTAAGTTGTTTGACATGCACAAAAACTACAAGAATAAGTGATGCTAACTAAATATGAAGGTAGGGATCTAGTAGATATAGCAAAGTAGGTTACCATAGATACAATACATGCTGACAATTAGGACACAGGCAGATAAAGAGTTAGAACATAAGCATAGTGTAATGAGTGGATAAGAGTAGTGCTTGTGTCTGGTTTGTAGTTTGTCTCTTTGTGTCTGCCCTGACTCTTGGCTCTCAGGGACTGTAAGGACACTCACTTGTCATAACATCTTCAGGGCTTGATGCGTGAAGTCAGGAAGCACAATGTAAAACAGGAAACAGAAAACTGACAAAGAAAATTGGGGATGCTTCATTCTGCAGAAAGTGAAACACGATGCATGGAAACTTATACTAATAAAAGAGAGAGAGAAAGAGAAAGAGAAAGAGAGAGAGAGAGAGAGAGAGAGAGAGAGAGAGAGAGAGAGAGAGAGAGAGAGAGAGAGAGAGAGAGAGAGAGAGAGAGAAATATATATATATATATATATATATATATATATATATATATATATATATATATATATATATATATATATATATATATGGAAGAGGGATATGGGAGGAGGGGGTATACCCATCTTTCTATACAGTGGTGAATAAAAAATCTGGGAAGCATAAAATACGATATTCAAGGACATGGGTATTTTAAACTATATGAAAATAAGAATTAAATATTACCACTGTATGAACGTCATGAGCAATCACAGATCTCACTTTGTTGACCGGGAAAAACCTATTATGATATTGCTTCACTAATAATAATTCACTAAGGCAATATAGTTTTTCACTAGTGTCCCATAAGCCATACTCCTCGTATTTTACCCTCAAGGGGACTCACTCACCAGCCGCCACATCCACTGTTTCATGCCACTCTTAACTAGGGACAATCAAGGTCAAATCAAATCAGTACAAATATTACACACAAATGCTACCAACACTACTATTAAGGATCTATGAAAATGGACCACTCTTAAAAACATCGAACAATCAAGAACTTTGCAATGAGCAACCAGCATTTTTGAGGATATTCGATGTATTTAAAAGTTTCTAACAGACTCATTCAATATCTGTCCAGCCAGTTTGCTCGAGACATAGGGGCCACTTCACCTAGCACTGAGGAGATTCTACCTCAAGGCTCTCCTGAGGTTGGTGACCAAGACCTTCAACATCCTACACAGAAGAGATAGTAATAGGATCCAAAAGTTGCTGTCTGTGGAAGTGAAAATTCAGAAAATGCAAAATAAAACATAGATTTTTCTAGACCTCAAACATCATAAAGCAAAACTCCTGGTGTGGAAGGAGCGAGTGGCCGCTACGAATGAATAACTGCAGATCTACCATTCACCCCACAAGTGTCTACAATGCTGCAGGAAATGTAAACCGAGCACAAGGCATTCAGGAGTGGCTTACCTGGATAACACTCCACATACGGGTCCCCTGTCCACGTAGAGTTGCTACACCGACACCCATAGCTTCCATCCCTTTCCTGCACACACTTCGCTGCAAGCCCACACCCATTCTGCCGACAGTCAACTGAACCTGGGATTGGGGAAGATGGTGGGCATGTGTTAGACTTGCTCTTAAAGCAGATGTTAGAAGGCGGATGTTCTCATTAGCTAAACCAGTAAGCAGCTAAGCACTTTAAAACAGATCCTTTGCTATTGGGAGTTTTGGGATGACTTGAAGGTTCTCATTCTGAATCTGCAGTCTAATATCTCCACTGTTTTTGTCACCATTATGCTTCAGTGATAAATCCACCATTGAACTATTTTTGAAATTGTGAACAAGAGACTGTGGTTAGGAATGGTAAGACAACACTTACATTTGACAAGTGGGTCGCCAATGGGTAGATGGTTTGGACAGTAACACTCGCCCTCAG
>JAXIVD010000778.1:0-52500 GCA_036785275.1 Cancer borealis
CGAAACATTAAAAAAAAAAAACAATAATATAATGAAAACAAAGATGGCGGATCATAACAAACGCCGCCACCACCACCATCACCACCACAGGCAGTCTAAAGGAAGGAAACAAAGGAACGAAATCAAGCAAGCTAAAGGAATAAAGAGTACTATGCAAGCTAAAGGAATGCTGTTGAATCCTGGAAATGAGGGGAAACAAGGGGAAATAAGAGAGGTGGATCGCTATTGGCTGAGAGGTAGTGACGTCACGACCTCTCAGCCAATGAACGATCAGCTTCTTGGAGAGTTGAAGAAAGGTTAGTTTTATTATTATTGTTATTATTATTATTATTATTATTATTATTATTATTATCATTATTATTATTATTATTATTATTATTATCATTATTATTATTATTATTGTTGTTGTTGTTGTTGTTGTTGTTGTTATTATTATTATTATTATTCTCTCTCTCTCTCTCTCTCTCTCTCTCTCTCTCTCTCTCTCTCTCTCTCTCTCTCTCTCTCTCTCTCTCTCTCTCTCTCTCTCTCTCTCTCTCTCTCTCTCTCTCTCTCTCTCTCTCTCTGTCTGTCTGTCTGTCTGTCTGTCTCTCTCTCTCTCTCTCTCTCTCTCTCTCTCTCTCTCTCTCTCTCTCTCTCTCTCTCTCTCTCTCTCTCTCTCTCTCTCTCTCTCTCTCTCTCTCTCTCTCTCTCTCTCCTCTCTCTCTCTCTCTCTCTCTCTCAGGTGATATTCTGTTTGTTTGTTTGTTTGTTCTCCTCACCACGACCTGCTGCTGCTGCTGCTGCTGCTTATGGAGGAGGAAGAGGAAGAGGAGGAGGAGGCTTCCCTATTCTGGTTTGGAGGAAGAGGAGGAGGAAGATGATAAAATTGAGTAAGAATTATCATTATTGTTATTATTATTATTATTATTATTATTGTTATTATTATTATTATTATTATTATTATTATTATTATTATTATTATTAATTATTTTTCTCTTTCATCATCAACATCAAATAATAATAATAATAATAACAATAATAATAAGAAGAATAACAATAATAATAATAATGATAATAACAATAACAATAATAATAATAATCTTTCTCTCTCCCTCCTTCCTTCCTTCCTTCCTTCCTTCCTTCCTTCCTTCCCTCAGTAAACCTTCCTTTCCTCCTCTTTCCCTCCACATTCTTCTCTCCAACCTTCCTCCAGGGCACACAACGGGCATCGAGGACGACCTCAAGCCACTTGAGGACGACCTTCAACCCTTCGAGGACGACCTACGAGGCTTCGAGGACGAGCTAAGACAGTTTAAGAGTGAGAGATTGAGAGAGAGTGAGAGAAAACTGTCATTATCTTTAGAATATTTACTGTTAGCTTAGTGAGAGAGAGAGAGAGAGAGAGAGAGAGAAGAGAGAGAGAGAGAGAGAGAGAGAGAGAGAGAGAGAGAGAGAGAGAGAGAGAGAGAGAGAGAGAGAGAGAGAGAGAGAGAGAGAGAGAGAGAGAGAGAGAGAGAGAGAGAGAGAAAGAAAGAGAGAGAGAGAGAGAGAGTGTCTAATATTACTGTATATTTTATTATTTATTGTATATTATTATTATTTATTGTATATTTATTGTATATTATCAAACAAGGAAATGAGGTAATAAGTTTAACAAGCGTTTTTTTTGTTTGTTTTTCAACAAGTAACTTTGGTCAGTGAGGTTGAGGTAGAAGCGAGATTTGATGTTAGTGACCGCCATCAAATTAGATTCAAGATTAATGTAAAGAGAAAGGTAGAACAAAACACTGCTTTAGTACCAGACTCTATAAAAGCCAATTACCAGGACCTCAAACACCACCTACAGAGTATAGATTCAAGATTAATGCAAAGAGAAAGGTAGAACAAAACACTGCTTTAGTACCAGACTCTATAAAAGCCAATTACCAGAGTCTCAAACACCACCTGCAGAGTATAGATTCAAGATTAATGCAAAGAGGAAGGTAGAACAAAACACTGCTTTAGTACCAGACTCTATAAAAGCCAATTACTAGGATCTCAAACACCACCTACAGAGTATAGATTCAAGATTAATGCAAAGAGGAAGGTAGAACAAAACACTGCTTTAGTACCACACTCTATAAAAGCCAATTACCAGGACCTCAAACACCACCTGCAGAGTATAGATTCAAGATTAATGTAAAGAGAAAGGTAGAACAAAACACTGCTTTAGTACCAGACTCTATAAAAGCCAATTACTAGGGTCTCAAACACCACCTACAGAGTATAGATTCAAGATTAATGTAAAGAGAAAGGTAGAACAAAACACTGCTTTAGTACCAGACTCTATAAAAGCCAATTACCAGAGTCTCAAACACCACCTGCAGAGTATAGATTCAAAATTAATGCAAAGAGGAAGGTAGAACAAAACACTGCTTTAGTACCAGACTCTATAAAAGCCAATTACCAGAGTCTCAAACACCACCTGCAGAGTATAGATTCAAGATTAATGCAAAGAGAAAGGTAGAACAAAACACTGCTTTAGTACCAGACTCTATAAAAGCCAATTACCAGGACCTCAAACACCACCTGCAGAGTATAGATTCAAGATTAATGCAAAGAGGAAGGTAGAACAAAACACTGCTTTAGTACCAGAGTCTATAAAAGCCAATTACCAGGGTCTCAAACACCACCTGCAGAGTATAGATTGGGAGGGAATAGGAGTAGGCAGAGAGGAGGATCAAAACATTGAGGTAGAATTGCATTATAATAGCATAGTTAGGGAAATTCATGCAGGGCAGGAACAGTATATACCTAAGAGGAGGATTAGGTCAAATAAAAATGATCCAAAATGGATGAATAACAGCATTAGAAGGGAAATTGGATTAAAAAGGGGACTCTATAGGAGAATTAAAAGGGGAGAAGTACAGGTAGTAGGACAGTATAATGACCTAGCTAGGAAAGTTAAAACCATTACGATGATTTTTAGAGAATCACTAGACACAGGAGTAGTCCCTAGGCTATGGAGGCAGGCAAATGTAGTTCCTATATTCAAGAAAGGAGATAAGGCAGAAAGTAGTAACTACCGCCCAATCAGTTTAACATCAGTGGTAGGCAAGATGTTAGAAGCTATCATAACAAGGGCAATTAGAAGACATTTAGATGAACACAAGCTAATTAGACATAGTCAACATGGTTTTAGCAAGGGGAAGTCATGCCTCACAAATTTATTATCCTTCTATAGGAAAGTATTTGAAACCATAGATAAGGGGGACGAGTATGATATAGTTTATTTGGACTTGAGTAAAGCCTTTGACAGAGTACCCCATAGGAGACTGTTAAGTAAAGTTAAGGCTCATGGCATAGGTGGGAAGGTAGTAGAATGGATTAGGGGATGGCTTACTAGTAGGGAACAGAGGGTACAGATAAATGGGAAGAAATCAGAATGGGGTAATGTCACTAGTGAGGTACCACAGGGATCAGTACTAGGACCGTTGTTATTCATAATTTATATAAATGACTTAGAGACAGAAATAAACAGTTATATTAGTAAAATTGCCGATGACACAAAGATAGGAGGACCGGTAAAGAATTTAGATGATGCTAGGATGCTGCAGGATGACTTAAATAGGTTGTACGAGTGGTCAGAGAAATGGCAGATGCAGTTTAATGTTAACAAGTGTAGCATTATGAGCGTAGGTAAAGGTAATAGGTCTGTAGACTTAGGAGTTCAAATAAGCAGTGACTTACGCCCCAGGGAACAGTGTATTATAGCTAGAAATAGGGCCAACAAGATACTAGGATTTATTAGGTGTGTAACAAATAGGAGTTCTGAGGTCATTCTGAGGTTGTATTTAGCGCTAGATAGACCCCACCTAGATTATGCAGCTCAATTTTGGTCCCCTTATTATAGGAAGGATATAGGTTCCTTGGAGGCAGTTCAGAGAAGAATGACTTTTCAAATGGGTAAAAGGAATTAATAAGAGAAACATTGATCAAGTTTTAGAAATTAATAGTCAGGATAGGACACGTGGAAATGGGTACAAGCTAGAAAAACTTAGATTCAAGACAGACATAGGTAGATATTGGTTCACTAACAGAGTCGTGAACGATTGGAATAGGCTGGGTAGACACGTAATAAGTGGTGAGTCAATAGGTAGCTTTAAAAGACGGTTGGATCAGAGTATGGATAGGGATGACAGGTGGGATGGCTAAATATTGGATTATTCCAAGGGTGGGGGACAAGGAACTGCCTCGTGTAGGTCATTAACTGGCCTCTTGCAGTCTCCTCATTTCTTATGTTCTTATCCCCCCACCTAGCCCTGTTACCCATTCCTACTACCTATCCCTGCTACCCCAATAGTGCCATATGGCCTTTGTTGCCTGGCACATTTCCCCCCTCCCCCACATTACAATTACAATTATGTTCTTATGTTCTAATACGTAGCTTAATTTTTTTCTTGTTAACTATAAAGATAATATATAATAGATTCAAGGATATTTATTTTATTTATTACAAACTATTTATATTTGTAAAGTAATAATATATAGTTTATTTATAACTATTAACTAGGCAATACGGAGATAAAATATATTTTCAGTTTACGAAAAAATGAAAAATACAAATAATATATTCCTGGATATTTATAAGAGTATTTATGTTAAAATAAGCATATTGATTATCTAATTATAATTTTCTAATATTATTTAAGTATTATTTTGTACGTGTTATATATTTTCCAGTTAACGATAAAAAAAAAATAAAACATACACATACATTTATTTAATTATTAAGATCATTTATATATATATATATATATATATATATATATATATATATATATATATATATATATATAAATAAACAACATAAATTATCTAACCATTATTTACTCAACTACCTCTTTAAAACAAGAGAAGAAAAAATAATAAATAAAAATAAATATAGATAGGCTTGTCAGTCACATCACTGTCACGTAGCTTTAAAATGGCGTTGAGTACCCCTCCCCTACTGGACAGCCTCCTGCATATCTATAACACCAGCTGGATAACGGGAACCTACCCTACTTGTTGGAAAGCCTCGGTTCTCATCCCCATTCGCAAGCCATCAGCTTACAGACCCATCGGACTCCTTTCCTGCATCGGGAAGCTGATGGAGCGTCTGGTGACCACAAGGCTTTCATGGTGGCTCGAAGAGAAACACCTGCTTGGGTCATGCTCTCCCTATTCATCGACCTAGAAGGGGCCTTTGACTCGGCATCACACGAGGGGATTTTTTACAAGCTGGCCACCATGGGTATTACCAGTACCACCCTCGCCTGGATCCAGAATTACCTCTCTAACCGTTCATATCAAGTAGCAGTGGGCGCCTCCTTGTCACCATCGCATCCCATCCGTAGGGGCCTTCCACAAGGCTCCATCATCAGCCCTCTTCTATTTAATGTCCTCCTATCTGACCTCCGCGTCCCCCACCACTCACACCTTCAAATCTACGCCGATGACATCACCATCGTCACCTGAGCACCGACACTGGCCATGGCCCAGACTCGCCTGCAAGAAGCTGCAACTGTTTTCGAGAATTGGGTGACCACTTGGGGTCTTACGGTTAGTGCCCCCAAAAGCACACTCATGTGCTTCACCCTCAAGTCCTTCCCATCCTCGCCTACCATGACACTGTGCGGACAGGTTGTTCCTTACTCTAGGACGCACACCTTCCTGGGTCTGCGGTTGGATGGTCCTCGCCTCTTCTGGGCCAGACACGTGGACTATCTCCACACAGCCTGTAATAAACGCCTGGACGTCATGAAGAGGATTGCCGGAGTCCGCTGGGGTGCCAACCGTGACCTCCTCCTTCGATACTACCTTGCAACCATCAGGCCCAAGATCATGTGCGGCAGCAGTATCTATGGTTCTGCGGCACACTCTGTCCTCGCTAAACTGGATCCCATCCAGACTGCTGCACTTCGGATCTCAATGGGGGCCATGAGATCCTCTCCTGTGGTCTCCCTGCATGCTGAGTGCGGCATCCCACCCCTGTCCACCCACAGAAGAGCAGTTTTGTGCCAGCACTATTACCACATCTTAAGCCTGCCCCAGTCTCATCCCCTCGCTGCCCTCTATTCCAACTCTGGTGTGGACCAGCATGCACCTGTCTGGTTCCCAGGTGCACGGCAGCCCCTGTTGGTCAGAGCTCTACAAGCCTTTAACACCCTTGGCTTACCACCTCCACCCCCACAACCCATCAGCCCACACTCCCCCATCCCACCTTGGCTGGACCTCTCCCCCATGTTCATCCTCCACCTTCCTGGTCTGCCCAGCCGGCACTCCACAACCATTTTGGCCCAGACTCTCTTCCACCAGATGGACAAGACTTTATTCCAGCACCACACCAGACTTTACACAGATGGCTCCCATTCTCCGTCTCCTCCTTCCACCGCTGCAGCCGTATACGATCCCGCTCTCTCCATCTGTAGGACGTGGAGGCTTCCATCTCAGACCGACGTCCTGACGGCGGAGCTCTATGCCCTCCACCAGGCCATAGAACACCTCCACACCAGTCACCCCCAAGGCCAAGGCAGTGCTTTACACGGACTCCCTCTCCTCACTCCACCTCCTCCTTTCCCACCACCCATCATCATCCACGGTTCTCGTACACACCATCCAGAGGATCCTCATCCACCTTACCACCGAGGGCTGGGAGATTACCTTTCAGTGGATTCCCTCGCATACGGATATCCGAGGTAACGAGGTCCCCGACGCCGCCGCCAAGATGGCCTTATCGGAGGTAAACATTACTCCCCTCCCCCCTGCCACTCTCCACCGCCAAACGCCTTTTGCCACGGGTCTGTCACTCCACCTGGGACTCCACACTCAGTAATGCCCTCCGCATCACCTCAATGGGTCAATATCGCAGTGATTCTTCCCCACAGCCGTGGGTGAGACAGCGGTCCCGCGTCTTAGACGTAGCACTCACCCGCCTCCGCCTAGGCCACATCAGACTCAACGCGCACCTACACCGCCTCCGCCTGTCGCCTGACCCTAACTGCCCCTGGTGCAGGTCTGTCCCGGACACCATTGACCACCTCCTGCTGCAGTGCCCGCGCTTCCACTCCCAACCCGTTTTACTGCGCTCACAACTCATCGCACTAAGAATTCCCACCTTTGACCTACCCACCCTACTTGCTGCGGCGGGTGTCCACCCCACAAAACAACACACTGTTCCCCGCCTAACCTGCGCCTTCCTGAAGAAGACGGGCCAACTGTCCCGCCTGTGAGTGTCTCATAGGACATCGCCAGGGCTCATAGGACCCCTCAAGGGGAATCTTCGCAGCCCTAAACAACAACAACAAATGGCGTTGAGTTCTGTCAGTGTGCGTCCATATTTACCTCTGCTTTTACCTTGTTAGCTGGATATTACCTGAGTTTCCAGTGCACGGAGGAGGGAAATAAGGAGGTAATGCAACTACGACAGGTATGTGCAGGTGTGTAAGGCAATACATCAACTAGAATAAGTAAGATAAGTGTTCGCATTTGTGATCATTATTTACTTCCGAATTTTTTCTATTTGATGTTATATATGTGTACCGAGTACAACGGGCCAACTATCATTACGGTGATTCCTTTACGGAATCACCGGTAAATCCTCGTATTCTCGACACTCGTTAAATACCTTGTTATTGTTAGAGTAGGTACCACTAGATAGAGGGGATGATGGGAAAACTCGTGACGTCACTGGAACTGAGGATATATATACCGGTCTGGGCGGAAGGTCAGTCACTAGTGTTCCGTGACCCCGCACCAGACAGGTAAGCATTCAGTGTTCCTCAACGACTTGCCACACTCTTGAAAAAACATAGTGTTAAGATTAATGTCTAACAGTAAATTGTCCTCCCGGATACAGCTGCCGAGAGGACCAGCAAATGACTGTCTTTCGGTTGTGGTTTGACTAAGGCTGCATATGGAGTTGCCTTTCGCTGTGGACGACGGCAAGAAGGACCCAGTGACTCTCAAACATTATTTGTGGCGTGAGTGTATTTTGGTCGTTTTCCATCAGTTGCCTCACGTATAGTTAGGTAGGATAGAATAGGAATATTTATGTGTTAATGTATTTCTTTATGTTTGTGTCACAAAGGGTGGATAAGCACTTGTAAGAGCACCACCACGGATATAGCGAGTACTTTCCTGATTTATTCATCATTAAAGTCTGTTCATTATTTTATTATTATTCTTTTTAATTTCGTATCTCAACCCTGGTGGTGGAGGACCTACTAGTCGATAATAGTGACAGTGTCGATGCCCAAGTGGTGTCGTGGTGGCAGCATAGAAAGTAGATAGAAAGTAGTAGATAAGAAGGTAGAGTTTATACCGAAACGGTACAGTGATGACAGCAGTGTCAATAGAAGGTAATATTTACCTACGGTACAGTGGCAGTAACACTGACCCTCGGTACATATGTTTTGTTTTTTAAGGGAATTATGATTTATTTTGAGTTAGTGTTATTTATTTATTCATTTTATTCATTGCGTTACTTACTATTTTCTCCTTTTGAACTCATTTTATTATAAGAGGTGTAATTAATTTTTTTTTATTGGGGTATTAATTTGGTGTTTTATTGATTTATTCTTTAACTGAGTTCGTTAGTGATGACAGGAACGAGAAGGAAATAGATAAGTATTACTATATATCAACTAGTAATTTTTTATATTTTATGTACATATGTCTAACCTAATTACTGTGATTTTTGTGTTTATGTTTAATAATTCACTTGGTTTAAAAGTTTAATTATGATAACCTGGTATTACTTAACTTTATGCCATTAAACAGTAGATGGTTATGGCTACCCTCAGCTTGTTGCTCTTACTATTTACAACATTTTCACTGATCACACTACCTGTCGGAAATGAATGATAATGCTGCAATACGTCCGGGAATGTGGTGCGTTTGGGGACTTTTTTCTAAGTTCAGGGAGCTGCATGATACTTGAACATAAACAAGCAAACACTATCAATTGTTTATAGCATGGGCTTGTGGGTAACTACTGAGAGGATTCTTATAGTATCTATATTTCTTCTGTCCAATGACGTGCCACCACTTCTTAAGAGCACCAGCTGCGCCAATGAGAGCTTGCTATATGTAATAGTAGGCGGTGGGAAGACAGGTCAGTAGACATTTTTTGTGCCCAGTTCTGTCTTGGCTACCATTGAGATCACTTGTGAAGGTTGCGAATTCGATTATTGGGAAATTATCGCAAACTTTCATTCCAAAAACGATTTGTGTTACGAGTTTCTGAGGGAACACGGCGTCCTACCAGCACCTGTTCAGTGTCCCCATTGTGTGGTTCCTTGGAGGAATAGTAGAGGATGATCCATAGCCAGGAACTTCATGCTCTCGTTAAGGTATTGTGAGTTATGAAATTATACTTGGTAAATTTGCAATTCAACCAATAATTAGGTTAGGTTAGGTTACAACAGTGTCAGTGTCCAGGGGGGGCGCAGTCCCCCCGGTCAGGATAGGTTAGGGTAAATTAGGTTAGGTTAGGTTACAACAGTGTCAGCGGGGGGGGTCCAGGGGGGACGCAGCCTTCCCTTTTAGGATAGGTTAGGGCATAGACTACACTATAATTGACTGGACACTTGAAATCTGGCCTTTTGCAAACCGGTCCTACGGCAGATTTTTAGAAAAATCAAATAAAATACTTAGAATTAAGATAGAAACCTAAAATAAAAAGCAAACACTTCAGAGTGATGTAAAGAATATGTTTATGAGCAACAAAAACAAATTAGTCAACATACGTCATCGGTGGGCGACAATTATTGAATCCTAATAAACCAAGAAAAACAAAATTTGCAATAAATTCCAGGAATATTGGAATCTCAATCTGAAAACACTTACATGTATAGCCCATGTAGTCTATATTAATATGCAATACCATAGAATACACCATACGTGACTGTGCAGTCGAAATTGGGTCTTCCGCAAATGGGTACTGAGGTGATTTTTTTTGTTTTATTTGAATAAAATACTTAAAATCATCATAGAAACCTCAAACAAAAAGCAAACACCTCAGAGTGATGTGAAGAATATATTTATGAGCAACAAAAACAAATTTGTCAACATACATCATCGGTGGGCGACAATTATTCAATCCTGACACCAATAAAAAAACAATTTGCAATAATTTCCAGGAATATTGGAATTTCAATCTAAAAACACTTACATGCATAACCCATGTAGTCTTTATTAATATGCAATACCATAGAATACACCATACGTGACTGTGCACTCGAAATCGCGTCTTTCGCAAATGGGTGCTGAGGCGATTTTTTGATTGTTATATTTGAATAAAATACTTAAAATCATCATAGAAACCTCAAACAAAAAGCAAGCACCTCAGAGTAATGTGAAGAATATGTTTATGAGCAACAAAAACAAATTAGTCAACATACGTCATCGGTGGGCGACAATTATTCAATCCTAAGACACCAATAAAAACACCATATTTGCAATAATTTCACCCAAGGACATCCTGCCCAGGTACCCCGAGAAGTACCATGTAGCTGCCGCAAGCAGGTCTTCTGGCGGTTCAGGGTCTAGGTCAGAGAGCTCTCCAATCAACATCTGAACCACCCGATTGTCCTCCATGACCAGCTGTTCCCTGGCGGTCTGTATCTCCTCTGCCACCTCCTCCAAGGTGTATCGAGAAAGGCACACCAGGTTGACACGCCTGACGATGGCCTCACTCTCAAAGAATTGGCGTACTTGCGTCCAGAGAGACACAAGTCACTGTCTTGCAGGGGGAGGAATATCTTTGTTGCACAGAAAAAAAAAACACTGTCTGCAGTAGCAGTAAGTATAACTCCCTTGAAAAAAAAAGCACAAATCACTGTCTTGCAGGGAGAGAAATATCGTTATTGCACAGAAAAATAAAACACTGTCTGCAGTAGCAGTAAGTATAACTCCCTTGAAAAAAAGCACAAGTCACTGTCTTGCAGGTGGAAAAATATCTGTTGCACAGAAAAATATCACTGTCTGCAGTAGCAGTAAGTATAACTCCCTTGCAGAAAAGCACAAGTCACTGTCTTGCAGGGGGAGAAATATCTTTGTTGCACAGAAAAAAAAACTGTCTGCATTAGCAGTAAGTATAACTCCTTTGAAGAGAGAGACAAATCACTGGCTTGTAAGACGCAGTCATTATCTCCCTCATCACCTATTTTTTCTGCCCCTGGAGCTTCTGCCTTTTCATTTGGTCATGGCTTCTAGTATCCCTCACACAGTCGCCGGTGGCCTGGCGTTTGGAGGGTAACTTGGCGTGAACATCAGAGTTTGTGTCCCTGCACAAGTTGGAGCCAAAACCATTGAAAAGGTTGCCGCCCACGACGGGGAGAATCTTGGTGATTACATTGTGCCCATTACAGCACTGTGCCACCTCAAACTCTGAGAACTTCCTGGCCAAACCAACAAGGATCTACAGGAATGTGTCCTTATGGTTGTCACAACCAAAAAACCTGAAATAAAATGTAAATGTTAGCACATTACAAGTGAACAAAAAATTATACAAATAAAAATAAAAATGCATCCGAAAAAAAATGAATAATTCAGAAGTACAATTAAATTAATAGATTAATTCCTATAGTTATATTACCTACTAGTCTGTAGCATCTATTCGTTCGAAGGATGTAAAAAAAAAAAAACCTAATGCATGTGTGTATGCACTCACACAGTAAGATAATGGCATTTAAACATATCAAATATGTATGTATGTATGTATATACCGATATATGTATATACAAGATGCTTAAATAATGTACTGGAAAGTGGAAACATACCACAAGAATAGAGAAGATCACATACCATAATGATACCCAAGAAAGCCAAACCAACAGCAAAGGACCTCCGCCCAATTGCACTAACAAATTACATATATAAAATATTCATGGCTGTGATCTGAAACAAAATTTAAGACCATCTTAGGATTAATGAAGAACAAAAAATTGTACAAGCTGGTTTCACTTCAGGAGCAAGAATAGAAGACAACATCTTTATACTTCAATATTGTGTAGAAATGAGTTACAGGGAAAACAAAACGTTAATTATCACATCTATTGACTTCTCAAAGGCGTTTGATTCAGTGAAGAGAGCTAAAATAGTAGAGGCCTTGATTAAATACAAAATACATCCACTAATCATCACTGCATTCGCTAACACCTACCAAGATGACATAACAAAACTCAGCATCACTGAAGACCTAACCACAGAAATGAAGGTAGCAAATGGGATCAGACAGGGCTGTACAGGTTCCACAACTATCTTTAAACTCATCATTTATTTAATTCTTCAAGAAATGGAAAAGAGAAAGGGTTTTGCTACTAGAGGCATGAACATCACCTTAAGCTACGGTCACACTAGGTATGACTTCCGTTTTCCCTGGCTTGACGGCGATACGACTAGCAATCTGGTCACACTCACAAGTAGAACCACTCGCCTTGCGGAATCAGCTGATCATAACAACAACACAAGCCGTTATGGAGGAAGCACTTTTCTTCTTCTGCTTATGAACATTTTCCATGAGAATTATAATAGCGTTACAAGAAGCTTGTGATAACATCAAAACACTGATGGAAATAAGCAAGGAATATGGCATGGAAATAAATAAAGAAAAAAGCTAAATAATCATACACAACGCAGAACACAAACCAGAGAACATTGAGGGAATCCTTGTGACTAACAATATTAAGTATCTAGGTGTTATAATAACAGACAAGGGGGATATATTTAAGGAACAGAAGAATAACATGATTATGAAGGCACAAAGCTTGGCAAACCTGACCTACTCAATAATAGCAAAAAGCTGCCACAAAATCATTATAGACAAGACATACTGGAAGAGTGTTTGTCTACCAATTATTAAAGGAAATCCTGAGAAGAATCAAATGTGAATACTTTAACTGGATGAAGACAACCAGAAAATACTTAGACTGCACCAAGTTAACATATAACAACATTGATAAGTTGCAAACTATCCTACTTTATTACCCATGTGTGTGTGTGGCGGGAGGATACCTGATGGGTGGGATGAGGAGTAGGTAGCTAGATTCGATTTTTGAATTAACGGATTCCATGTTTTGAGGTGACCGTGGTCATCAATCATGGTCTAACTAACTTGGTTAGACCATGACCGTGATATGTGTCTATTTGTTAAATTCGCACGGTCATTTTTAAATACATAACAGTGGTGATGGTAGCCATGATCAAATAATGACCGCTACTAAAGTTTCATCATCCACCGTTCTACGTTCAGTTTCTACAGGGAGTTTTATATGAATTTAGTACTGAAATGTTCCAAAAATCTTATAAATCAGACATTACAATAACCAAATGTTGCATACTTACTGCTAAAACGAGTCCGGTGTCCAGCTAGAAGCTACAGTAGCACGTCCGTCTGGCTCCAGTGGCAGTGGGTGACTGACTGACTGACTCTTCATACTGACCAACGAACGTCTCGCCATCACAGTCAGCTCAGCTTTCTCAGCTACGCGCCACGAATTGTTATGAAAAACTCATTCCCAAGCCGATATAACGATAATATGGCATTTGATCACAATTAAATCATATTCAGGAATGGTGATTTCACAATATGTGATGCTTTATTTCAGAAATTATTGCCAATTTGCCTGAAATTTTTGCTATAAACAATATGCTTTATACACAACTCCCACCCGGTTTTCACTCATTCTTGTAATCTTTATGTTAATTTCCTATTTGCACAAATTGTAAAATCATTTTTTAGGTTCAGCAATGGTTCAGCAATCATTACTGATTGTAAAGACATGTAATACAATGTCCTAAATAGAATATGAACTGATAAATGAAGTATTATCTGTCATCACTCATAGTAGCGGAATCAATAGGACCGAAATGTAATATCGTCTGTCAGCGATTGTCGCGAGTGTCCAGTCAAGTATGGTGTAGTCTATGGTTAGGGTAAATTAGATTAGATTAGATTATTGGCATAAAGTATAAATTTATCGATAACCTTAGTGAAATATAGTAAGGGTTTGCAGAAATGTGTGTGTATATATATATATATATATATATATATATATATATATATATATATATATATATATATATATATATATATATATAAATTTGTAATCTTGTACAAATTTCACTGTAAAGAGCTCAGCTACAGGTACTGCCGCTGTATCCAATTTGTTTAAGTGTGGCCAAGTATAATATGACGGCATTGGAGGTGTTTGTTCAATCCTCTGTAGGAAGGCATCTAGTCTGTTCTTAAACACCTCCACTGAACAGGATAACACATTCTTCAGGTTAGGAGGAAGGCTGTTGAAGATTCTTGGTCCATTTCTTGAAAAACTTGTTGCCCTTATTAGTGATCGTATACTAAGGCAGTTGGACTTGACACCTTTTACATAACAAGTTCTCCCTCTTGTCCTGTTCTGGCTAAGCTCGATACCTACATTTGGTACAAGCCCTTCCAGTATTTTCCAAACGTATATTATTTGGTGTCGCTCCCGTCTGTGTTGTAGTGAGTAAAGCCCCAGATGTTGTAGGCGTTCCCACTCATTCATGCCTTGGAGAGATGATATTCTGCTGGTAAAACTACTTTCCAGAGCTTCCAGTTCCTGAATGTCTCCTATGGCATCAGGGATCCAAAGGTGACAACAGTATTCCAGGCTTTTCCAGAGGGTTATCATACATTTTTCCTCTCTGGTTTTTAATGTTCTTAGTATTCAGCCTGATAGTCTTGTGGCACTTTCGCAGATGGAGGAGATGTGGTGCTTGAATGTGGCTCCATTGCTCACTATAACACCTAGGTCTTTGAGGTTATCTTTCTCCATAATTGTACCTTTAGTTGTTTGGTAATTGGTGTTTTCTTTAATGTTGTTGTCCCTTCCATACCTCAGTACTTCAAATTTAGTTTCGTTGAATTCCATGTTGTTTTCAGTTGCCCAGTTATAGATCTTGTTTTAAGTCTCTTTGAAGAAGTTCAGTATTTTGGATGGTGGTAATGTTCTTGGTTACTCTTGCTAAAGATGATACTATTGAATGTTCAGTTTCAGTATTGATGTCACTGATGAGTACCAAGAATAGGAAAGGACCTATTACCCATCCTTGGGGGACACCGCTTGCCACTGAGATATTCTTGGAAGCTGTACTATTTACGGTGACTTGTTTTTCCCTGTTATGGAGGAAACTATGTAACCAAAGTCCCAGCTTTTCTCGTACACCAAGGTCATGTAGTTCATGTAGTAGCACCCCGTGGTCTACCTTATCAAAAGCCTTGGCAAAATGGAGGTAGACCACATCAATGTTATTTCCTTCTTCCAGCTGGTCAATGATATACTCTTGGTTGAACAGACCTTTTTCATCAAAATATTTTGTCAGATTTTTCCTGACAACTTTTTCAACATTTTTATTATGAAAGACGTTAGAGTCATTGGCCTATATTTAGCTGTGTCTCCTCTACTACCGCCCTTATGGATGGGTGCTATTATGCCTCTTTTCATTAACTCTGGCACTGTACCCTGGTCAAGTGACTTCTTCCAGATGGTGTAGAGTGGTGGTGCTACAGCCTAGTTCTTTTCTACAGTTTTTTAGAAGTATTGCAGCCATTCCATCTGGACCAGCCCATGATGTGGTACAGAGGTCCCCTATACCATCTTCTATGTCTTCAACTGTGAAGGCAAAGTCAGTTATCTTTTCATCTGAGTTTTCTATACTGTTAAACAGGATGTGTGGATTTGTAACATTTTTGTGCTCCATTGACTTGCTGAACATCTTTGCATAGTGATTACTTAGTTTTTCTGCTGTTATAAGCGTGCCGTCCTCTTCTATCAGAGGACCAACTTTTGCCTTGATTTTCTGCTTCTTTCTTGCATACTTGAAGAAGAACTTGCTATTATACTTTATGGCTTGTACTTGTACGGCCTTTGTTTCTTCCTGTATTGTCTCTTCCTTGTGTGAATTTAGGAGATTTTCCTCAATTTGTTTTATCTTGTTTTTGAAATGTGTTTTCCTATTATCCCGTACAGCTCGGGTGAGTTTTATTTGGAAGTATTTTCTTGGTTTCATCAAAATTCTTCTATCTTTGGGAATTTTGTTTTCTCGTCTATTAGTTCTATAAGGGACTAAGTCTTGGCTGATGTTAAAGCACTTTGTGAGTAACAGTTCCGTCATTTGTTTTACTGTTTTGTTGTGAAAGATGAGATGTCAGTCCAGTTCAGGCGGCGGAACACCCTACGCGCTGCTTCCCAATCTATTTCTTTGCTATGGAAATTGAACCCCTTCATGGTATTGCTTTCCTGTGCACTAGGTGAGGTAGCCTCTATCTGCTCTCTTGTAGATGAACATTTTTTTAGAGCTATCAGATTGTGATCAGATATGACTGTCTCCTGTGATTCATAACTAGTTCTTAGTTATAACCAGATCAAGGATATTGTTTAGCCTTGTTGGAGAATGTATGTGTTGGGTTAAGTTGTTGTTATTTAACAGTTCCAGTAATGTGCGCACCAACACCACCTTGTACTTTGCTTGTTTCCCAGTTAATGTGTGGAAAATTGAAGTCCCCAAGAATTATAATCTCAGGTGACGCTGTAAGGTGGGCGTCAATTGTATCTTGTTGTACTTTATCTAAGACACTTATAAAACTGTTATCGTCACTGTTTGGTGGTCGATATATTGTGATTAACAGCATATTAGGTTTTGTAAAGAATAATTCTAATACTTAACATGCACTATTTGATTGGGAAAGTAACTTAGAGGTTGTTACTGCAAGGTCTGAAAGGATGTAGTTATAATTACTCCACCGTGCAGCCTTTGGTGACGATCAGTTCTAAATACTTCATAGTTGTTGAAGTTTGTCTCCTCATCTCTAATTTTTGACCCGAGGTGTGATTCTACTAGTGATAAAAATAGAAAATGTTCCTGCCTTGCTAGTTCTTCAAGATATGGTATTTTACTTTGGTTGCTAGCTGGGTATAGTCCTTGGATATTTGCACAAATTAAATGTTCTAATCTATTGCTCGTGTGTTGTTTTGTGGGAGACTCATTGGCATTGGTGGCATGTATGCTCTCACTTGTGGCTGTGACAGTGTAGCCAACTGATCTTTTATTTCCATTAGCTGACTTGTGAATGTTGTGTGAATCTCCTGCTTTAGGTCCTGAATTAGTCCTAAAAAACAGTCTTTGGGTTTATCTGGCTGGGTCTGATTCTGACTCATAGCATTGGTGGTTGTGTGTGGCCTGGCTATCTGTGGTCTAGACATTGGTGGTTGTGTGTGTGCTGGCTATCTCTGGTCTGGGCATTGGTGGTTGTGTGTGTGCTGGCTATCTGTGGTCTGGGCATTGGTGGTTGTGTGACCTGGCTATCTCTGGTCTAGGCATTGGTGGTTGTGTGTGGCCTGGCTATCTCTGGTCTGGGCATTGGTGGTTGTGTGTGTCCTGGCTTATCTTTGGTCTGGGCATTGGTGGTTGTGTGTGGCCTGGCTATCTCTGGTCTGGGCATTGGTGGTTGTGTGTGGCCTGGCTATCTGTGGTCTAGGCATTGGTGGTTGTGTATGGCCTGGCTATCTGTGGTCTGGGCATTGGTGGTTGTGTGTCCTGCCTATCTGTGGTCTAGACATTGGTGGTTGTGTGTGGCCTGGCTATCTGTGGTCTGGGCATTGGTGGTTGTGTGTGGCCTGGCTATCTGTGGTCTGGGCATAGGTGGTTGTGTGTGTCTTGGCTATCTGTGGTCTGGGCATTGGTGGTGTGTGTGGCTTGGCTATCTGTGGTCTGAGCATTGGTGGTTGTGTGTGGCCTGGCTATCTGTGGTCTGGGCATTGGTGGTTGTGTGTGGCCTGGCAATCTGTGGTCTGGGCATTGGTGGTTGTGTGTGGCCTGGCTATCTCTGGTCTAGGCATTGGTGGTTGTGTGTCCTGGCTATCTGTGGTCTGGGCATTGGTGGTTGTGTGTGTCCTGGCTATCTGTGGTCTGGGCATTGGTGGTTGTGTGTGGCCTGGCTATCTGTGGTCTAGGCATTGGTGGTTGTGTGTGGCCTGGCTATCTGTGGTCTGGGCATTGGTGGTTGTGTGTGTCCTGGCTATCTGTGGTCTAGGCATTGGTGGTTGTGTGTGTCCTGGCTATCTCTGGTCTGGGCATTGGTGGTTGTGTGGCTTGGCTATCTCTGGTCTGGGCATTGGTGGTTGTGTGTGGCCTGGCTATCTGTGGTCTGGGCATTGGTGGTTGTGTGTGTCCTGGCTCTCTGTGGTCTGGGCATTGGTGGTTGTGTGTGTCCTGGCTATTTCTGGTCTGGGCATTAGTGGTTGTGTGGCCTGGCTATCTGTGGTCTGGGCATTGGTGGTTGTGTGTGTCTTGGCTATCTGTGGTCTAGGCATTGGTGGTTGTGTGTGGCCTGGCTATCTCTGGTCTGGGCATTGATGGTTGTGTGTGACCTGGCTATCTGTGGTCTGGGCATTGGTGGTTGTGTGTGGCCTGGCTATCTGTGGTCTGGGCATTGGTGGTTGTGTGTGTCCTGGCTATCTCTGGTCTGGGCATTGGTGGTTGTGTGTGTCCTGGCTATCTGTGGTCTGGGCATTGGTGGTTGTGTGTGGCCTGGCTATCTGTGGTCTGGGCATTGGTGGTTGTGTGTGTCCTGGCTATCTGTGGTCTGGGCATTGGTGGTTGTGTGTGGCATGGCTATCTGTGGTCTGGGCATTGGTGGTTGTGTGTGGCCTGGCTATCTGTGGTCTGGGCAATGGTGGTTGTGTGTATCCTGGCTATCTGTGGTCTAGGCATTGGTGGTTGTGTGTGTCCTGGTTATCTGTGGTATGGGCATTGGTGGTTGTGTGTGTCCTGGCTATCTGTGGTCTAGGCATTGGTGGTTGTGTGTGGCCTGGCTATCTGTGGTCTGGGCATTGGTGGTTGTGTGTGTCCTGGCTATCTGTGGTCTGGGCATTGGTGGTTGTGTGTGGCCTGGCTATCTCTGGTCTGGGCATTGGTGGTTGTGTGTCCTGGCTATCTGTGGTCTGGGCATTGGTGGTTGTGTGTGTCCTGGCTATCTCTGGTCTGGGCATTGGTGGTTGTGTGCGTCCTGGCTATCTGTGGTCTATGTGTCCTGGCTATCTCTGGTCTAGGCATTGGTGGTTGTGTGTGGCCTGGCTATCTGTGGTCTGGGCATTGATAGTTGTGTGTGGTCTGGGCATTGGTGGTTGTGTGTGTCCTGGCTATCTCTGGTCTGAGCATTGGTGGTTGTGTGTGGCCTGGGCATTGGTGGTTGTGTGTGGCCTGGCTATCTCTGGTCTGGGCATTGGTGGTTGTTTGTGGCCTGGCTATCTCTGGTCTGGGCATTGGTGGTTGTGTGTGTCCTGGCTATCTGTGGTCTTGGCATTGGTGGTTGTGTGTGGCCTGGCTATCTGTGGTCTGGGCATTGGTGGTTGTGTGTCCTGACTATCTCTGGTCTGGGCATTGGTGGTTGTTTCTGGACTGGCTATCTCTGGTCTGGGCATTGATGGTTGTGTGTCCTGGTTATCTGTGGTCTAGGCATTGGTGGTTGTGTGTGGCCTGGCTATCTCTGGTCTGGGCATTGGTGGTTGTGTGTGGCCTGGCTATCTGTGGTCTGGGCATTGGTGGTTGTGTGTGGCCTGGCTATCTCTGGTCTGAGCATTGGTGGTTGTGTGTGTCCTGGCTATCTCTGGTCTGGGCATGGGTGGTTGTGTGTGTCCTGGCTATCTGTGGTCTGGGCATTGGTGGTTGTGTACGGCCTGGCTATCTCTGGTCTGGGCATTGGTGGTTGTGTGTGGCCTGGCTATCTGTGGTCTGGGCATTGGTGGTTGTGTGTGTCCTGGCTATCTCTGGTCTGGGCATTGGTGGTTGTGTGTGGCCTGGCTATCTCTGGTCTGGCATTCTCAGCTGCCTCAGAGGGCTGTGTGTGGTGTACTTTCGGCTGTTTCTGTGTCCCTCTTCATAAACCTGCATTGACTATTGTGGCAAATTCCACTCCTGAGCTATATTCGGCACATTCTTACATGATAACTGGGACATTTTGATCCAAGTCTGCATCCCCGTACTTCGTCGAGACCAAATTTTAGTAGTTTTGGACATGGTTTTGTGTGAGCCAAACTACAATCTCTCCCAACCATTCCATACTTGCAACGATTCTTTTTATAAAACATACATGTTTTTGTTGCCTGTGCTGTTTTTTCTACTACATTTGCGTTATTCCTTTCCTCATTACTCCAATTTTCCCCAGTAGTTCTATTTTCATGGTTTGCTGCAACAGTGTTTTCAGTGGATCTATTTTCAACAGTGTTTTCAGTGGATCTATTTTCAACAGTGTTTTCAGTGGATCTATTTTCAACAGTGTTTTCAGTGGATCTATTTGCAACAGTGTTTTCAGTGGATCTATTTTCAACAGTGTTTTCAGTGGATCTATTTTCAACAGTGTTTTCAGTGGATCTATTTTCCAACTGGCCAACCTGTGGAGTAACTGCTGACACCTGACTCAGCTGTCTGTTCCCCTCTGCTGGTGTTAAAACCTGGATGTTAGTGTTATCTTTGAGGTCATGCTTTCTTTGCACACACAACTCACATGAATACCATCTAGATGTTGTTATTAGGATGTATAGGACATAGAGAGGAATTGTGCAGCATACGTAGTGGATCCACATCTGGCACTCATTACATTTAATGCCAGAGTGACAGTGGTCTTGGCATATTCTGCAGAGGTATACCTCCCTCCCTTCCTCTCCTGCTGTGTTTACAGCCCCGTTGGAGGCTGGCATCTTCATTTAAAGATTTAAGTTACATAGATTAGTATTATTTTACATCTTCACCATAATGCTCTAGGGAATTGATTGTTATATTTTGACATTACCTGATGCATTTTGAGAAGGTTTTCGTAATTACATTTCCGTCACAAATTGTTAGTTTGTGAGATATTCAATGTTTTCTGTGAGACATTATTTTCGGGAATATGATAAAGTTTAGTTTGGTTTGAATAAAGTTATGTTATTGGCCAATGTAGGTTAAGGTTTGGTTAGGTTAGGTTGATTTAGAAGGTATCAAATGTTTTCTATGACCTAAAGCGGAGGGATTGAACAAGGTGCAGACGCTATTTTCTTTTGTAGCCACATCCCTTTCTGGTGAAGATGTAAAAATATATTAGTAATTCTCGTGGCGTGTGTGTGTGTGTGTTTGTGTGTGTGTGTGTGTGTGTGTGTGTGTGTGTGTGTGTGTGTGTGTGTGTGTGTGCGTGCAATAAAAAGTAGGATAATTCTTTACAACAGCAGCGCGTGCACATCGCTCGAGCCCTGCCATGTTGTTGTTGTTGCTTGGTTAAATTACCAATTAGAAGATATCCAATGTTTTCTATGACTAAGAGTAGGGGGTTGGTCGAGGTGCAGACGCCATTTTCTTTCGTATCCACACACACACAGTAATTTTACCTTTATTTTTATAAGTGAGTTTTAACTTTAGACTTGTATATTTATTTTATTGATGTGATTGTTATATATATATATATATATATATATATATATATATATATTTTTTTTTTTTTTTTTTTTTTTTTTTTTTTTTTTTTTTTTTTTTTCGAAAGTTTAGGTTTTTGGCGAGGAATACATTTTTTGTCGAGAAATTATTATTATTTTTTTTTTTTTTTTGTCGAGAAATTATTATTATTTTTTTTTTTTTTGTCGAGAAATTAATTGTTTTGTCGGGAAATCTAGGTTTTTTTTTTATTGAAGAATTAAGTTTTTTGTTGTAAGATTAGGTTTATACTTTCTTTAGCTTGCTTAAATTTTTCTATTTTTTCATTTTTATTCCTTAACATTATTTTCTTTTTCTTTTTATTTTCCAGTTAAATTTTTCATATATTTTCTTTGACCTTCAGTTATTTTTGGATTTAATATTTTCCTTTTAAATCCTTGACCTTATTTTTTTATTTGAATTAATTTTCTTTATTTCTTTTTATTTCCTAGTCGACATTTTCTTAAATATTTATATAACATTTTCTTGTTCCAAAAATTTCCGGATATTTCTTATTTTTCCAATTAATTTCACTCTTATTTATTTTTAGTAATTTTTTTAATCTTATTTATTTATTTATTTTCTCCCAGTTATCTTCCATTCTATTAACCTTTTCCAGTATTTTGTTCTAATTCTAATTCTTTATAATACAACAAAAAGGTTAGTTTAAGTTTGGTTAGGTAAGGTAAAGTTAGGTAAGGTATGGTAAAGTTAGGTTAGGTAAGGTAAAGTTAGGCAAGGTAAGGTAAAGCAAGGCAAGGTAAGGTAAGTTAATACCCAGTCACACATTGCCGAATCTAAATCCAAATGCCATTCTGTTTGCATTCTGTTTGGGGGTCGGTCTGCATTTTGTTTGCATTCTGTTTGGGGTTAGGTCTGCATTCTGTTTGGGGGTCGGTCTGCATTTTGTTTGCATTCTGTTTGGGGGTCGATCTGCATTCTGTTTGGGGGTCGGTCTGCATTTTGTTTGCATTCTGTTTGGGGGTCGATCTACATTCTGTTTGGGGGTCGGTCTGCATTTTGTTTGCATTCTGTTTGGGGGTCGGTCTGCATTCTTTTTGCATTCTGTTTGGGGGTCGGTCTGGATTCTGTTTGGGGGTCGGTCTGCATTCTGTTTGGGGGTCGGTCTGCATTTTGTTTGCATTCTGTTTGGGGGTCGGTCTGCATTTTGTTTGCATTCTGTTTGGGGGTCGGTCTGCATTTTGTTTGCATTCTGTTTGGGGATCGGTCTGTATTCTGTTTGCATTCTGCTTGTGGGTCGGTCTGCATTTTGTTTGCATTCTGTTTGGGGGTCGGTCTGCATTCTGTTTGGGGATCGGTCTGCATTCTGTTTGGGGATCGGTCTGTATTCTGTTTGCATTCTGCTTGTGGGTCGGTCTGCATTTTGTTTGCATTCTGTTTGGGGGTCGGTCTGCATTTTGTTTGTATTCTGTTTGGGGGTCGGTCTGCATTTTGTTTGCATTCTGTTTGGGGGTCGGTATGCATTGTTTGCAATCTGTTTGGGGGTCAATCTGCATTTTGTTTGCATTCTGTTTGGGGGTCGGTATGCATTCTGTTTGGGGGTCTGTTTGCATTCTGTTTGGGGGTCGGTCTGCATTTTGTTTGCATTCTGTTTGGGGGTCGGTCTGCATTTTGTTTGCATTCTGTTTGGGGGTCGGTCTGCATTTTGTTTGCATTCTGTTTGGGGGTCGGTCTGCATTCTGGTTGGGGGTCGGTCTGCATTTTGTTTGCATTCTGTTTGGGGGTCGGTCTGTATTCTGCTTGCATTCTGTTTGGGGGTCGGTCTGCATTCTGTTTGGGGGTTGGTCTGCATTCTGTTTGGGGGTCGGTCTGCATTCTGTTTGGGGATCGGTCTGTATTCTGTTTGCATTCTGTTTGGGGGTCGGTCTGTATTTTGTTTGCATTCTGTTTGGGGGTCGGTCTGTATTTTGTTTGCATTCTGTTTGGGGATCGGTCTGTATTCTGTTTGCATTCTGTTTGGGGGTCGGTCTGTATTTTGTTTGGGGATTGGTCTGTATTCTGTTTGGGGGTCGGTCTGTATTTTGTTTGCATTCTGTTTGGGGGTCGGTCTGCATTTTGTTTGCATTCTGTTTGGGGATCGGTCTGTATTCTGTTTGCATTCTGTTTGGGGGTCGGTCTGCATTCTGTTTGGGGATCGGTCTGTATTCTGTTTGGGGATCGGTCTGTATTTTGTTTGCATTCTGTTTGGGGGTCGGTCTGCATTCTGTTTGGGGATCGGTCTGTATTCTGTTTGCATTCTGTTTGGGGGTCGATCTGCATTCTGTTTGGGGGTCGGTCTGCATTTTGTTTGCATTCTGTTTGGGGCTCGATCTACATTCTGTTTGGGGGTCGGTCTGCATTCTGTTTGGGGGTCGGTCTGCATTTTGTTTGCATTCTGTTTGGGGGTCGGTCTGCATTCTTTTTGCATTCTGTTTGGGGGTCGGTCTGGATTCTGTTTGGGGGTCGGTCTGCATTCTGTTTGGGGGTCGGTCTGCATTTTGTTTGCATTCTGTTTGGGGGTCGGTCTGCATTCTGTTTGGGGATCGGTCTGTATTCTGTTTGCATTCTGCTTGTGGGTCGGTCTGCATTTTGTTTGCATTCTGTTTGGGGGTCGGTCTGCATTCTGTTTGGGGATCGGTCTGCATTCTGTTTGCATTCTGTTTGGGGATCGGTCTGTATTCTGTTTGCATTCTGCTTGTGGGTCGGTCTGCATTTTGTTTGCATTCTGTTTGGGGGTCGGTCTGCATTTTGTTTGTATTCTGTTTGGGGGTCGGTATGCATTGTTTGCAATCTGTTTGGGGGTCAATCTGCATTTTGTTTGCATTCTGTTTGGGGGTCGGTATGCATTCTGTTTGGGGGTCTGTTTGCATTCTGTTTGGGGGTCGGTCTGCATTTTGTTTGCATTCTGTTTGGGGGTCGGTCTGCATTCTGTTTGCATTCCGTTTGGGAGTCGGTCTGCATTTTGTTTGCATTCTGTTTGGGGGTCGGTCTGCATTTTGTTTGCATTCTGTTTGGGGGTCGGTCTCCATTTTGTTTGCATTCTGTTTGGGGGTCGGTCTGCATTTTGTTTGCATTCTGTTTGGGGGTCGGTCTGCATTCTGGTTGGGGGTCGGTCTGCATTTTGTTTGCATTCTGTTTGGGGGTCGGTCTGTATTCTGCTTGCATTCTGTTTGGGGGTCGGTCTGCATTCTGTTTGGGGGTTGATCTGCATTCTGTTTGGGGATCGGTCTGTATTCTGTTTGCATTCTGTTTGGGGGTCGGTCTGTATTTTGTTTGCATTCTGTTTGGGGGTCGGTCTGCATTTTGTTTGCATTCTGTTTGGGGATCGGTCTGTATTCTGTTTGCATTCTGTTTGGGGGTCGGTCTGTATTTTGTTTGGGGATCGGTCTGTATTCTGTTTGCATTCTGTTTGGGGGTCGGTCTGTATTTTGTTTGCATTCTGTTTGGGGGTCGGTCTGCATTTTGTTTGCATTCTGTTTGGGGATCGGTCTGTATTCTGTTTGGGGGTCGGTCTGCATTCTGTTTGGGGATCGGTCTGTATTCTGTTTGGGGATCGGTCTGTATTTTGTTTGCATTCTGTTTGGGGGTCGGTCTGCATTCTGTTTGGGGATCGGTCTGTATTCTGTTTGCATTCTGTTTGGGGATCGGTCTGCATTTTGTTTGCATTCTGTTTGGGGGTCGGTCTGTATTTTGTTTGCATTCTGTTTGGGGGTCGGTCTGCATTTTGTTTGCATTCTGTTTGGGGGACGGTCTGCATTTTGTTTGCATTCTGTTTGGGGGTCGGTCTGCATTTTGTTTGCATTCTGTTTGGGGGTCA
Organism: Cancer borealis; assembly: GCA_036785275.1. NCBI lineage: Eukaryota > Metazoa > Arthropoda > Malacostraca > Decapoda > Cancridae > Cancer > Cancer borealis. The sequence goes on from JAXIVD010000778.1 coordinate 25,307, forward strand.
ATCTGCATTTTGATTGCATTCTGTTTGGGGGTCAATCTGCATTTTGTTTGCATTCTGTTTGAGGGTTGGTCTGCATTCTGTTTGGGGGTCGGTGTGCATTTTGTTTGCATTCTGTTTGGGGGTCAATCTGCATTTTATTTGCATTCTGTTTGGGGGTCGTTCTGTATTCTGTTTGGGGATCGGTCTGCATTTTGTTTGTATTCTGTTTGGGGGTCGGTCTGCATTCTGTTTGGGGGTCGGTCTGTATTCTGTTTGGGGGTCGGTCTGCATATTGTTTGCATTCTGTTTGGGGGTCGGTCTGCATTTTGTTTGCATTCTGTTTGGGGGTCAATCTGCATTTTATTTGCATTCTGTTTGGGGGTCGGTCTGCATTCTGTTTGGGGGTCGGTCTGTATTCTGTTTGGGGGTCGGTCTGCATTTTGTTTGCATTCTGTTTGGGGGTCGGTCTGCATTTTGTTTGCATTCTGTTTGGGGGTCGGTCTGCAATGCATTTTGTCTTTGAAGCATTAATACTCAATCTTATGGCTTGTACTTTGTTCTCAAACATTTCCAATAAGCATTCCAGATTACTGCAATTGTCCGACAAAATTACAATATCATCAGCATATGCAATTATATTCATTCTCAGTGTACCCAATCGGCATCCAACATTCATACTGGAAATGGTTTTAATTACAAATATTGGTTATTAGATTAAGTAAAAAAAAAAATTGATATATATTAATAGTAAAAAAAAGTTCATATATATACGTTAAATTATATTAATAAGTAAAAAAAAAAAAAGAGATCTATTAATAGTTATAAAAAATATATATATTAATTAACTGTAAAATTTGTTCATATTAATGTAACGAGTACAACGGGCCAACTATCATTACGGTGATTCCTTTGCGGAATCACCGGTAAATCCTCGTATTCTCGACGCTCGTTAAGATACCTTGTTATGGTTAGAGTAGGTACTACTAGCGAAAGAGGATGATGGGAAAAACGCGTGACGTCACTGGAACTGAGGATATATATACCGGTCTGGGCGGAAGGTCAGTCACTAGTGTTCCGTGACCCCGCTCCAGACAGGTAAGCCTTCAGTGTTCCTAAAAGCCTTGCCACACTTGAAAAAACATTGTTATTAATATCTAACGGTAAATTGTCCTCCCGGATACAGCTGCTGAGAGGGCCAGCAAAAGACTGTCTTTCGGTTGGTGTTTGACGAAGGCTGCATGTGGAGTTGCCTCTCAAACAAGGACGACGGCCAGAAGGACCCAGTGACTCTCAAACAATATTTGTGGCGTGAGTGTATTTTGGTCGTTTTCCATCAGTTCCCTCACGTATAGTTAGGTAGGATAGAATAGGAATATTTGTGTTAAGGTATATGTTTATGTTTGTGTCGCTAAGGGTGGATAAGCATTTGTAAGAGCACCACCACGGATATAGCGAGTACTTTATTTATTTATTCATCATTAAAGTTGTCCATTATTTTTATATTCGTTTTCTGTTCGTAAACCAACGTATGAGACACGGTACATTAATAGTAATTTTTTTTAAATATATTGTTTTAAAAAATCATATAAATATTTACAAGTCTAAATAATAAAATAAATTACTCAAAAAATCTTCAAACCTTTATATGTATATTGAAGATGAGCAGGAGGAGAGGGTGGGGTGGGGGAGGGGGGGTCATTAAAAGGTCAAAGTCAGGTCAAGTATAGCAAGGAAAACGAGGTACGGGAGCGAGTGATCGATGGGAGACTTAAGTGATTTCAATTTTCTTTCGGATTTTTTAGTTTATATTAAAATTCTTTCGTTTTCCTTAAGTTAGCGATCGATTTGACTATTTTCATGTATGTATTGAGTAATAGTAATAGTTTTTTATGTATATGTATGAGGGAGGAAGAAGAAGAAAAATCAGACAAATAAAATCAAAAATACAAATAATAATAACAATAATTACACATTTAAACATTATCTTCATTGACATAAGCTTCTGTTCTTCCTCCTGTCTTAGCTTGGGGGGGGGGGGCGGGGGGGGTTGCTGCTGGGTCTTCCTCTTCCTCCTCCTCCTCACTAGGCGAGTCTCTCTCCTGCCCTTGGTTCATTGTGGCTACCAGCGTGCCAACTGCCTTCCCCAGGTCTCCTGTAAAAGGGGGAAGGGGAGGTTAGGAGGAGGAGGAGTGGTAGAGTGAAGAAGGAGGAGGAGGAGTGTTAGAGTGAAGGAGGAGGAGGAGGAGGAGTGTTAGAGTGAAGGAGGAGGAGGAGTATTAGAGTGAAGGAGGAGGAGTATTAGAGTGAAGGAGGAGGAGGAGTGTTAGAGTGAAGGAGGAGGAGGAGGAGTGTTAGAGTGAAGGAGGAGTAGGAGGAGGAGTGTTAGAGTGAAGGAGGAGGAGGAGGAGTATTAGAGTGAAGGAAGGAGGAGGAGGAGTGTTAGAGTGAAGGAGGAGGAGGAGGAGTGTTAGAGTGAAGGAAGGAGGAAGGAAAAGAAAGAAGAATAGAGATAATATGGTAAAGAAAGGAATAATTAGAGAGAGAGAGAGAGAGAGAGAGAGAGAGAGAGAGAGAGAGAGAGAGAGAGAGAGAGAGAGAGAGAGAGAAAAAACAAAAAATAATTGCAAAAAGACAAAATATCAAATTTAACATTTATAAATATGTATATGTGTGTGTGTACGTATGTGTATGTATATGTATCTATGTATGTATGTGTGTATGTATATGTATGTATGTGTGTGTATGTATCTGTATCTATGTATGTATGTGTGTAAGTATATATGTGTGTGTGTGTATGTATGTATGTATGTACAACTTACCACCCAGATGACCTGCACGGGGCTGCATGTAAGGGAAAAAACGTACATACAGTTAGAATACGTACATAGATTGGAAAAAAAATATATACATGTAAGCTTTTTAAAGGTACACACACACAGATAGGATTTTATTAGGTATACATGTGTACGTATTAGGAGAGAGAGAGAGAGAGAGAGAGAGAGAGAGAGAGAGAGAGAGAGAGAGAGAGAGAGAGAGAGAGAGAGAGAGAGAGAGAGAGAGAGAGAGAGAGAGAGAGAGAGAGAGAGAGAGAGAGAGGACATGCATATATATAAACAAACAAATGATTTTAGAGGTTTAGGAAGAAATATTTATTATTATTATTATTATTTTCAAAGCAAACAAACAAAGAAGACAACAAACAAACACACACACACACACACACACATGTGCCACGCTGCCCAGGGGTGGGGGAGGGGTACGCACATACTCTCAATTGGTCCAAACCTTCATAAGCACTGCCGCTGCCAATCAGGCCTAACCCACTCAGACCACCACTACCAGTAGGAGAGGAGAGGAAGGAGGGGGGGAAGGAAAGAGAGAAGGGAATAAGGTAGGGAGAGAAAAGGGAGAGAGAGAGAGAGAGAGAAGGGAATGAGGTAGGGAGGGAGAGAGGAAAGAGTGGAAGAAAGGGGAGGGAAGGAGAGGAGGAAGGGAGGTGAAGGAAGGAGAAGAGGAAGGGAGGTAAGGGAAGGAGAGGAGAGAAGAATGGAAGGTTAGGTAAAGTTCGATATAAAGAGGAGAAAGGAAGAGAGAAAGAAAAGAGGAGAGAAAGAATGGAAGGAAAGGAGGAGAGGAGAGAAAGGGGGGTGGGGGTAAGGCAAGGTAAAAGTAAGTTAATTTAGGGAAGAGAGAGAAAAAAAAGAGAAAATATTATATAGTACCAGTTTCCCAAAAGTCTCATAAATATAAATAAATAAATATATATATATATATATATATATATATATATATATATATATATATATATATATATATATATATATATATATATATACATAATTTTGTCACCATATACATTATAAGCTAAGTATTTGAAAGCAAAACAAAACAAACCACAAACAATAAACAAAATATATAACCCTAATAATATATACACAGTAAAAAAACCTCGTAATATAAATTTAATCCACGTTCAAAACAGAATTAATTTTGCTAAGAAGAGAGAGAGAGAGAGAGAGAGAGAAAATTACCTTAGTAGCGTGACCTGTGTTGACCTTACCTTGCGTGGAGTGACCATTAATCTTGGCGGGGGGAGTCCATAGCTAACTGACTAGCGGTGACTGACTTGGTTTGCAGCGTTCCGGACTTACTTGGCGAGCTCAGACCACCCGACTGTAAGGTTAGGTTCAAGTTAGTGTGTGTGTGTGTGTGTGTGTCTGTTAGGTTAGGTTAGATTCAAGTTTTGTTTGAAGTTAGGTTAGTTAGTCTCAGGGGCGTATATTCAAGGTATGCTAGGTGTGCGCCGCACACCCTCAGTCAGAGAGAGAAATGCATGATAGTTATAAATAAATTCAGCAGTAAGTAAGAAACGATATTTTTCTTATTGCTTTTAGCCCTGTTATAATAGTTTGTATTATAGGTGTTCTGTAGAAGCACTGCACACCCAATAATCAATTGTATCATTATGTAGCATAGCGCATATGGTGGAGTGGGAGGGCAGACTGTTGAATATATGGAGCTGGGTGTGCGGCTCTACAAATGCACACTATTTGCGTTCGTTTTTGCTGCTGATATTTTATATTGGCTAGAAGGTATAAAGTGTCTTTGCCATTCATTATATGGGCCATAGACTACACTATACTTGACTGGACACTCGAAATCTGGCCTTTTGCAAACCCGTCCTACGGCAGATTTTTAGAAAAATCAAATAAAATACTTAGAATTAAGATAGGAACCTCAAATAAAAAGCAAACACTTCAGAGTGTTGTAAAGAATATGTTTATGAGCAACAAAAAAAAAATTAGTCAACATACGTCATCGGTGGGCGACAATTATTGAATCCTAAGAAACCAAGAAAAACAAAATTTGCAATAAATTCCAGGAATATTGGAATTTCAATCTGAAAACACTTACATGCATAGCCCATGTAGTCTATATTAATATGCAATACCATAGAATACACCATACGTGACTGTGCACTCGAAATTGGGTCTTCCGCAAATGGGTACTGAGGTGATTTTTTTTGTTTTATTTGAATAAAATACTTAAAATCATCATAGAAACCTCAAACAAAAAGCAAACACCTCAGAGTGATGTGAAGAATATATTTATGAGCAACAAAAACAAATTTGTCAACATACATCATCGGTGGGCGACAATTATTCAATCCTGACACCAATAAAAATAAAAAATTTGCAATAATTTCCAGGAATATTGGAATTTCAATCTGAAAACACTTACATGCATAGCCCATGTAGTCTATATTAATATGCAATACCATAGAATACACCATACGTGACTGTGCACTCGAAATCGCGTCTTTCGCAAATGGGTGCTGAGGCGATTTTTTGTTGGTTTTATTTGAATAAAATACTTAAAATCATCATAGAAACCTCAAACAAAAAGCAAGCACCTCAAAGTGATGTGAAGAATATGTTTATGAACAACAAAAACAAATTAGTCAACATACGTCATCGGTGGGCGACAATTATTCAATCCTAAGACACCAATAAAAACACCATATTTGCAATAATTTCACCCAAGGACATCCTGCCCAGGTTCCCTGAGAAGTGCCATGTAGCTGCCGCAAGCAGGTCTTCTGGCGGTTCAGGGTCCAGGTCAGAGAGCTCTCCAATCAACATCTGACCCACCCGATTGTCCTCCATGACCAGCTGCTCCCTGGCGGTCTGCATCTCCTCTGCCACCTCCTCCAAGATGTATCGAGAAAGGCACACCAGGTTGACACGCCTGACGATGGCCTCACTCTCAAAGAATTGGCGTACTTGCGTCCAGAGAGACACAAGTCACTGTCTTGCAGGGAGAGAAATATCGTTATTGCACAGAAAAATAAAACACTGTCTGCAGTAGCAGTAAGTATAACTCCCTTGAAGAAAAGCACAAGTCACTGTCTTGCAGGGGGAGAAATATCTTTGTTGCACAGAATAAAAAAAACACTGTCTGCTGTAGCAGTAAGTATAACTCCCTTGAAGAAAAAAAAGCACAAGTCACTGTCTTGCAGGGGGAGAAATATCTTTGTTGCACAGAAAAAAAAACCACTGTCTGCAGTAGCAGTAAGTATAACTCCCTTGAAAAAAAGCACAAGTCACTGTCTTGCAGGGGGAGAAATATCTTTGTTGCACAGAAAAAAAAACACTGTCTGCAGTAGCAGTAAGTATAACTCCCTTGAAAAAAAGCACAAGTCACTGTCTTGCAGGTGGAAAAATATCTTTTTTGCACAGAAAAATAACATTGTCTGCAGTAGCAGTAAGTATAACTCCCTTGCAAAAAAGCACAAGTCACTGTCTTGCAGGTGGAAAAATATCTTTGTTGCACAGAAAAATAACACTGTCTGCAGTAGCAATAAGTATAGCTCCCTTGAAGAAAAGCACAAGTCACTGTCTTGCAGGGGGAGAAATATCTTTGTTGCACAGAAAAAAAACAGTCTGCAGTAGCAGTAAGTATAACTCCTTTGAAGAGAGAGACAAATCACTGGCTTGTAAGACGCAGTCATTATCTTCCCCATCACCTATTTTTTCTGCCCCTGGAGCTTCTGCCTTTTCATTTGGTCATGGCTTCTAATATCCCTCACACAGTCGCCGGTGGCCTGGCGTTTGGAGGGCAACTTGGCGTGAACATCAGAGTTTGTGTCCCTGCACAAGTTGGAGCCAAAACCATTGAAAAGGTTGCCGCCCACGACGGGGAGAATCTTGGTGATTACAAAATGCTCATTACAGCACTGTGCCACCTCAAACTCTGGGAACTTCCTGGCCAAACCAACAAGGATCTGCAGGAATGTGTCCTTATGGTTGTCACAACCAAAAAACCTGAAATAAAATGTGAATGTTAGCACATTACAAGTGAATAAAAAATTATACAAATAAAAATAAAAAAAACATCCGAAAAAAAAAAGAATAATTCAGAAGTGCAATTAAATTTATATATTAATAGATTAATTCCTATAGTTATATTACCTACTAGTCTGTAGCATCTATTCCTTCGAAGGATGTAAAAAAAAAAAAAACCTAATACATGTGTGTATGCACTCACACAGTAAGATAATGGCATTTAAACATATCAAATATGTATGTATGTATGTATATACCGATGCTGTTTACCCTATGAAAGAAAAATAATTATAATGGTACTGTAATATAAATAAACTTGACTTACTTATTCCTCCTCTCCTTGTTGTTGATTAGGGAGTCCCAGACACTCAAGGCGAAGCAAGTAATGTGGCACAAAGTTGGTGAAGGGTAATGTAGGCCTTCCCCACCGTCTAGTGTCCCCCTGTCCATCAGGCGTGTCAAGTAGAACCACTCGCCTTGCGGAATCAGCTGATCATAACAACAAAACAAGCCGTTATGGAGGAAGCACTTTTCTTCTTCTGCTTATGAACATTTTCCATGAGACTTATAATAGCGTTACAAGAAGCTTGTGATAACATCAAAACACTGATGGAAATAAGCAAGGAATATGGCATGGAAATAAATAAAGAAAAAAGCTAAATAATCATACACAACGCAGAACACAAACCAGAGAACATTGAGGGAATCCGTGTGACTAACAATATTAAGTATCTAGGTGTTATAATAACAGACAAGGGGAATATATTTAAGGAACAGAAGAATAACATGATTATGAAGGCACAAAGCTTGGCAAACCTGACTTATAAATACTTAGACTGCACCAAGTTAACATATAACAACATTGATAAGTTGCAAACTATCCTACTTTATTACCCATGTGTGTGTGTGGCGGGGGGATGAGCAGTAGGTAGCGAGATTCGAATTTTGAATTAACGGATTCCATGTTTTGAGGTGACCGTGGTCATCAATCATGGTCTAACTAACTTGGTTAGACCATGACCGTGATATGTATCTATTAGTTAAATTCGCACGGTCATTTTTAAATACATAACAATGGTGATGGTAGCCATGATCAAATAATGACCGCTACAAAAGTTTCATCATCTACCGTTTTACGCTCAGTTTCTACAGGGAGATTTATATGAATTTAGTACTGAAATGTTCCTAAAATCTTATAAATCAGACATTACAATAACCAAATGTTGCATACTTACTGCTAAAACGAGTCCGGTGTCCAGCTAGAAGCTACAGTAGCGCCTCCGTCTGCTTCCAGTGTTAGTGGATGACTAACTAACCCTTCATACCAAGGCATCACAGTAAGCTCAGCTTTCTCAGCTACGCGCCACAAAATGTTGTGAAAAACTCATTCCCAGGCCGATATAACGATAATATGGCATTTGATCACAATCAAATCATATTCAGGAATGGTGATTTCACAATATGTGATGCTTTATTTAAGAAATTATTGCCAATTTGCCTGAAATTTTTGCTATAAACAATATGCTTTATACACAACTCCCACACGGTTTTCACTCATTCTTGTAATCTTTATGTTAATTTCCTATTTGCACAAGTTGTAAAATAATTTTTTAGGTTTAGCAATGGTTCAGCAATCATTACTGATTGTAAAGACATGTAATACAATGTCCTAAGTAGAATATGAACTGATAAATGAAGTATTATCTGTCATCACTCATAGCAGCGGAATCAATAGGACGGAAATGTATATCGTCTGTCAGCGATTGTCGCGAGTGTCCAGTCAAGTATGGTGTAGTCTATGTATGGGCATAATTAAAATTTGCAGGAATTATAATATAGTATCTATTATGAAATCAAATGTTATTAAGTCACTTAATCAGAAATAAGGATTGAGTGCAACCTAAGTCATGGACTCTCTTACCGATGAAACAACGGAAGTAAGTTGAGTTGCCAAGTAACCCAAGTTATACTAACTCAGTTTCATTGACACTTGTGTCGGGGGAGCACGTGCATTTCCCTTGACTAGATAAATGACTAGTTGTGAATTGTGAGTATATTGTAATTATTATTGTGTTGCAGTGTGTTTGCATCTTAATGATGGCGTTACCATGGCGATGGTAAAAGAGGGGAGATGGGAGTGAATGTGACATTCACTCCCATCTGCCGGCTGAGGGATACGGGAGAGGCAGCCTCCTGCTGCTACGCTGGTATTCTTAAAAATATCTTTCCCTTGAAAAGCGGCTACGCTGGTATAGACGGTATTTGTGGTTATGTGACTGGTATTAAAGTGGCTCATATAACTGTGGTGTAATAGTGGCTGATAAGACAATGTTACAGGGGGTGGACACATGTTGTGGTGTTGTGTTGTGGTAACCTATGACTGTGGCCATGGTAGAGTCTCCGTGAGCTGTGACAGTGACCTTCAGGACTGCTGTGAGGTGCCAGGTGCCACATTATTACACTACCAGGGAAATGTGTTGAGTGGAGCCATTTGAGGCTGAGTGGCCTCAGTTTGCTCTCTATTGAAAAGAACTTGCTGACTAAAGTTAAACAGAGAGGCTCGTTCTATGATGAAGTCATGAACAAGTTTATATAAAAAACACGAAGAATAAAATTGAATTATAAGTAATCAGGTATGTCAACCACTCAACTGTGTAATTTAGGTGGTAAGCTTAGCTAATCAAAATGAATAAATTTAATTATTCTAAGTTTTTACATAAAATTTACTTTATTTTCCAACTAACTGTATGAATAACTATAAAATTGTAATTACACAGACACACACACACACACATCAGTAATGTGATATATGTTAGTTATGGACAGAATCACTGTTCAGCACACCCAGTGACAGAAACCACCATACGCCACTGGTTAGTCTCTCTCTCTCTCTCTCTCTCTCTCTCTCTCTCTCTCTCTCTCTCTCTCTCTCTCTCTCTCTCTCTCTCTCTCTCTCTCATTCATACACTTTCTTTGATATTTCCGTTGATAGACTGAGTTGGGTTACGTTAAGTTAGGTAAGGTATAATAATAATATTTTTTTCTTTTTTTGTTTCTCTCACACACACACACACACAACCTCCCACCCACACAACCTCCCATACACACACACACCCTTCCATACACACACAAACACTCCCCCCCCAAAAAAAAAACACACACACACACACACACACCCTCCTTACACACACACACACACCCTTCCCCACCACACACACACACACACAGACTCTACCTTCATTACACACACACAACCACACATCCTCCCATACACACACAAACACTCTCCCCCCAAAAAACACACACACACAACCTCCTTACACACACACACACACACTCTTCCCTACCACACACACACACACACACACACACAGACTCTATCTTCATTACACACACACAACCACACATCCTCCCATACACACACAAGCACTCTCCCCCCAAAAAACACACACACACATCCTCCTTACACACACCCTCCCATACACACACACACACACACCCACCTCTCCAAGCAGCTGGCGCAGACGGTGTAGTTGAGCTTCTAACTGCCTGTTATGTTCTTCCAGTATGCCCATCCTTGCCTCCAGTCTGCCCTTGTGTTGGCGGAGGAGCTTGGCCTCTGCGAGCATCTCTGCTTCAGAGCTCTGCGGACCCCCCAGGCCATCCTCGGGGGGGGATCCTACGGGCTCCTGGGACCTGAGGTGGTCGTACTCTGCCTGTAGGACAATGTTCTCCTCCTCCAGTGCTCTGTTGGGTGGGTGGAGTGTGTTATAAAGTGTGTTTTGGGGGTTTTAGTGTGTTTAAAGTGTGTTATTGGGTATTTGTGGTGTGTTTTGGGGGAGTAGAGTGTGTTTAAAGTGTGTTATTGGGTATTTGTAGTGTGTTTTGGGGGAGTAGAGTATGTTTAAAGTGTATTTTGGGGGAGTAGAGTCTGTTTAAAGTGTGTTATTGGGCATTTGTAGTGTGTTTTGGGAAAGTAGAGTCTGTTTAAAGTGTGTTTTGGGGGAGTAGAGTCTGTTTAATGTGTTTTTTGGCGGAGTAGAGTCTGTTTAAAGTGTGTTTTGGGGGAGTAGAGTCTGTTTAAAGTGTGTTTTGGGGAAGTAGAGTCTGTTTAAAGTGTGTTTTGGGGGAGTAGAGTCTGTTTAAAGTGTGTTATTGGGTATTTGTAGTGTGTTTTGGGGAGTAGATTCTGTTTAAAGTGTGTTTTGAGGGAGTAGAGTCTGTTTAAAGTGTGTTTTGGGTGAGTAGAATCTGTTTAAAGTGTGTTTTGGGGGAGTAGAGTCTGTTTAAAGTGTGTTTTGGGGGAGTAGAGTCTATTTAAAGTGTGTTTTGGGGGAGTAGAGTCTGTTTAAAGTGTGTTTTGGGGGAGTAGAGTCTGTTTAAAGTGTGTTTTGGGGAAGTAGAGTCTGTTTAAAGTGTGTTTTGGGGGAGTAGAGTCTGTTTAAAGTGTGTTATTGGGTATTTGTAGTATGTTTTGGGGAGTAGATTCTGTTTAAAGTGTGTTTTGAGGGAGTAGAGTCTGTTTAAAGTGTGTTTTGGGTGAGTAGAATCTGTTTAAAGTGTGTTTTGGGGGAGTAGAGTCTGTTTAAAGTGTGTTTTGGGGGAGTAGAGTGTTAAAAGTATGTTATTGGGTATTTAAAGTGTGTTTTGAGGGAGTAGAGTGTCTTTAAAGTGTGTTTTGGGGGAGTAGAGTGTGTTTAAAGTGTGTTTTGGGGGAGTAGAGTGTTAAAAGTGTGTTATGGGCTAGTAGAGTGCGTTAAAAGTGTGTTCTGGGGTAGTAAAGTGTGTTAAAAGTGGATTCTTGGGTAGTAGAGTGTGTTAAAAGTGTGTTTTGGGGTAGTAGAGTGTGTTAAAAGTGTTCTGGGGTAGTAGAGTGTTAAAAGTGTGTTCTGGGCTAGTAGAGTGTGTTAAAAGTGTGTTCTGGGCTAGTAGAGTGTTAAAAGTGTGTTCTGGGGTAGTAGAGTGTGTTAAAAGTGTGTTCTGGGCTAGTAGAGTGTGTTAAAAGTGTGTTCTGGGGTAGTAGAGTGTGTTAAAAGTGTGTTCTGGGGTAGTAGAGTGTGTTAAAAGTGTGTTCTGGGGTAGTAGAGTGTGTTAAAAGTGTTCTGGGGTAGTAGAGATTTAAAAGTGTGTTCTGGGCTAGTAGAGTGTGTTAAAAGTGTGTTCTGGGGTAGTGGAGTGTGTTAAAAGTGTGTTCTGGGTTAGTAGAGTGTGTTAAGTGTGTTCTGGGGTAGTAGTGTGTTAAAAGTGTGTTCTGGGGTAGTGGAGTGTGTTAAAAGTGTGTTCTGGGGTAGTAGAATGTTTTAAAAGTGTGTTCTGAGGTAGTAGAGTGTGTTAAAAGTGTGTTCTGGGCTAGTAGTGTGTGTTAAAAGTGTGTTCTGGGGTAGTGGAGTGTGTTAAAAGTGTGTTCTTGGGTAGTAGAGTGTATTAAAAGTGTGTTCTGTGGTAGTAGTGTGTTAAAAGTGTGTTCTGGGCTAGTAGTGTGTTAAAAGTGTGTTCTGTGTTAGTAGAGTCTGTTTAATGTGTTTTTTTTTGGGAGTAGTAGAGTGTTAAAAGTGTGTTCTGGGCTAGTAGAGTGTGTTAAAAGTGTGTTCTGGGGTAGTAGAGTGTGTTAAAAGTGTGTTCTGGGGTAGTAGAGTGTGTTAAAAGTGTGTTCTGGGGTAGTAGTGTGTTAAAAGTGTGTTCTGGGGTAGTGGAGTGTGTTAAAAGTGTGTTCTGGGTTTGTAGAGTGTGTTAAAAGTGTGTTCTGGGGTAGTGGAGTGTGTTAAAAGTGTGTTCTGGGTTTGTAGAGTGTGTTAAAAGTGTGTTCTGGGGTAGATGAGTGTGTTAAAAGTGTGTTCTGGGGTAGTGGAATGTGTTCTGGGGTAGTAGAATGTTTTAAAAGTGTGTTCTGAGGTAGTAGAGTGTGTTAAAAGTGTGTTCTGGGCTAGTAGTGTGTGTTAAAAGTGTGTTCTGGGGTAGTGGAGTGTGTTAAAAGTGTGTTCTTGGGTAGTAGAGTGTATTAAAAGTGTGTTCTGTGGTAGTAGTGTGTTAAAAGTGTGTTCTGGGCTAGTAGTGTGTTAAAAGTGTGTTCTTGGGTAGTAGAGTGTGTTAAAAGTGTGTTCTGGGGTAGTAGTGTGTGGTAAAAGTGTGTTCTGGAGTAGTAGTGTGTGTTAAAAGTGTGTTCTGGGGTAGTAGTGTGTGTTAAAAGTGTGTTCTGGGGTAGTAGAGTGTGTTAAAAGTGTGTTCTGGGCTAATAGTGTGTTAAAAGTGTGTTCTGGGCTAGTAGAGTGTGTTAAAAGTGTGTTCTGGGCTAGTAGTGTGTGTTAAATGTATGTTCTGGGGTAGTAGAGTGTGTTAAAAGTGTGTTAATTGTACTGGATTACATTTTTATCTATTTTCAAGCATAAAAAAACAAATAAGAGAATGCATTAAGTCCAGATGCGTTATAGTAAAGTGTGTTAATCTTCCTTCCTACTTCTCCTCCTCACCTTATCATCTGCTCCAACTCGTCCTTCTGGTCGGCATCCACGGCGACCATTATCTGCAGGGGGGAGCGGGGGACGGGCAGGGGGGCGTCCGAGGAGCTTAAGGACTGGCAGTACTGGGCAATGAGGCCGTGTTCGTCCTCACTGGGAGAGGGAGGGAAGGTAGGGTAGGGTAAGGACAGGGGGAGATAGATAGGGAGGAAGGGATGGGAAGGTAGATAGGGAGGAAGGGATGGGAAGGTAAGGGGAGGGCAGGGCAGGGAAGATAGGGTAGGGTAAGGGGAGGGGGAGATATAGATAGATAGGGAGGGAAGGGAAGAGAGGATAGGGGAAGGGGAGAGAAGGTATGGGAAGGGATGTGTGTGGAGTTAGGAAGGGAGGGAAGGGGAGGATAGAGAAGGGAGAAGGGAATGGAAGAGAATTGAGGGGAAGGGAAGGGAAAGAAATTGAGGGGAAGGGAAGATAATTGAGGGGAAGGAAAGGGAATGGAAGAGAATTGAGGGGAAGAGAAGGGAAGGGAAAGAAAGATTAGGTTAGTTTTTTTTGTATTATTTATTTCTACTTACTATATATATTTTTTGTCTTTGTTTATTCTTTCTTCCTTTTCTGTTCTTTTATTTATTCATACATTTCCTTCCTTTCTTCTTCTTTCTATTATCTTTCTTCTTCTCTCTCGACATTCTTCTTCATTCTCCATTCCTTCATTTGTACTTTTCCTTCTCTCTCTCCTTTCCATTCTTCTTCCTCTAAATTCCTTCATTTTTATACATTCCTATACATTTTTTTCCTATGTCTCTCTCTCTCTCTCTCTCTCTCTCTCTCTCTCTCTCTCTCTCTCTCTCTCTCTCTCTCTCTCTCTCTCTCTCTCTCTCTCTCTCTCTCTCACCCACAGCCACAGACCCACAGGATTTTCCCCCACAGTCAACAAATTTTTGTGTAATTATGTTTTTGTTTTTTTCTTCTTCACATATTTGGTTTGAGTTTTATCTTTGTATGTGATTGTTATTATTATTATTACATTTATTTTTTTCCTTAACGTGTATAGATAGATAGATATATAATTAGTTTTTTTTAAGTACAGTACATCTAAATTAAAGTCTGTTTCCCTAAGTAATTCAATATAACTTAACTTAGTACACATATTATTACATTTTCTTTCCATATAACAATTAATCTAAGTTTCCAACAGACAACCTAAATTTAGATTGTTTATATGTAATTAAGAATACAAATATATTCTCTATCTCTCTCTAAGTACACTCTCCCCCTTCTATCTACCTTATAATCTACCTCTTCCTCTCTCTATGTACACACTCCCTTCTATCTACCTTATAATCTACCTCTTCCTCTCTCTATGTACACACTCTCCCTTCTATCTACCTCTTCCTCTCTCTATGTACACACTCTCCCTTCTATCTACCTTATAATCTACCTCTTCCTCTCTATGTACACACTCTCCCTTCTATCTACCTTATAATCTACCTCTTCCTCTCTATGTACACACTCTCCCTTCTATCTACCTCTTCCTCTCTCTATGTACACACTCTCCCTTCTATCTACATTATAATCTACCTCTTCCTCTCTATGTACACACTCTCCCTTCTATCTACCTTATAATCTACCTCTTCCTCTCTATGTACACACTCTCCCTTCTATCTACCTTATAATCTACCTCTTCCTCTCTATGTACACACTCTCCCTTCTATCTACCTTATAATCTACCTCTTCCTCTCTCTATGTACACACTCTCCCTTCTATCTACCTTATAATCTACCTCTTCCTCTCTATGTACACACTCTCCCTTCTATCTACCTTATAATCTACCTCTTCCTCTCTCTATGTACACACTCTCCCTTCTATCTACCTTATAATCTACCTCTTCCTCTCTCTATGTACACACTCTCCCTTCTATCTACCTTATAATCTACCTCTTCCTCTCTATGTACACACTCCCCCTTCTATCTACCTTATAATCTACCTCTTCCTCTTTATGTACACACTCTCCCTTCTATCTACCTTATAATCTACCTCTTCCTCTCTCTATGTACACACTCTCCCTTCTATCTACCTCTTCCTCCCTCCTCCTCTCTCCCTTCTATCTACCTCTTCCTCCCTCTATGTACACCCTCTCCCTCCTATCTACCTTATAATCTACCTCCTCCTCCCCCCAACCCCCCCACCTGTCTGGCGTTGAGTTGGAGTTGGTTCGGAGTTCCACCTCGGCCAAGCGTGACGCGTACATCTCGAGCCTGGAGTGCATGTCTTGGCTGGTGACGTTGTGTTGAGGGGAAGGCGAAGGTGACTCCAGCGGGTCGCCCTGGGAAGTGACGTGAGGTTAGGTGAGGTTTGTGTGTGTGTGTGATTGTTTTTTTTGTTTTTTTGAGTGTGAGTGTGTTACTATGTGGTAGGGTGTGTAAGTGTGTTTTGTTAGTGTGTGTGTGTGTGTGTGATTAATTAAGAGACTGTGTGTGTGTGTATGGGTGTGTAATTATACTGTGGTGTTTATATATGTATCATTAGTTAAATAAATGAAGAATGATTACTTAATACTATCAATTCATCTATTACTATTACTACTATTTATAGATAATATATAACAATGAAAATATTACTACTTTTTACCCACCTATCAATTTTTAATCCATCCTTGCTTTGTCTCTCTCTCTCTCTCTCTCTCTCTCTCTCTCTCTCTCTCTCTCTCTCTCTCTCTCTCTCTCTCTCTCTCTCTCTCTCTCTCTAAACTCAACTATATTTTTCCTTCCTTCCTTCATTTACCTCAATAAACTAATTTCCTTTCTTTTCCACCTCCTTCAACTTTCCTTCCTTCCTTCACCTTCTTAACCTCTTTCCTTCCTTCCTATCTCTACCTCACATCAACCTAACCTAACACACACACAGCCACCAAGATGGTGCCGGAATTGAGAGAGTTGACATATGAAGAAAGATTGAGGAAACTGGAACTTCCTACGCTTGAGAGTAGGAGAGAGAGAGGGAACTTGATAGGAGTTTATAAAATGGTGAACAACCTGGATAGAATTGATGGAGAGTTGTTAAATCTGGAGGCCAGAAGTACAAGGGGACATGGAAAGAGGCTGAAGAAGGAGCGTTGTATCAGGGACATCAAGAAGTACAGTTTTCCGCACAGAGTGGTCAACACCTGGAATGAATTAAGTGGAGATATTGTAAACGCCACCAGTGTACACAGCTTTAAAGCTAAGTTGGATAAAGTAAGATATAAAGACGGGACAATATGAGATTACTCCCCTCCCGTAAACCACAACTAGGTAAATACACATCCCCATCACGCGATCCACACACACACATCCCCATCACCCCATCCAAACACACACACACACACGTCTCCCCATCACCCCATCCAAACACACACACACACACACACATACACAGACCTCCCCATCACAAAACCTAACCTTCCTCTTCTCTCCTCTCCCTTCCCACCTAAACCCACGCCCACACCCCACACCTCCCCTTCACGCCCCCCCGCCCTCCCCTTACCTCCAACACAGTCTGCACAAGTAGATAGCCTTTCTTGGTGTGTTTTTGTAGAGATCTCTTAGACTTAAATTTGTTCTTCAGAGCCTTAATGAAATCCTTAACGTCCTCCCCCGCCGTGGTCTGAGGATGTAAAGAAGGAGGTGAAGGAAGACTGGATAAAGGGGGAAGAGGGGAGGAATAGGTGATGAATGGGAGGTGAAGGAATGAGTGGTTAAAGGGAGGTGAAGGAAGGTTGGATAAAGGGGGAAGAGGGGAGGAATAGGTGATGAATGGGAGGTGAAGGAAGGTTTGATAAATGAGGAAGTAAGGGAAGGGGTGATAAAAGAGAGAAAGAAAATAATAATAACTAGATTTGATGATAAAAAAAATGAATAAAGGGATAGGAAGAAGAGAATAAATTAATAAAAAGAGTGCATGGTAAATAATTGATAACTGTACACACTCTCTCTCTCTCTCTTAGTATAACACACACACACACGCACACACACACCCACACACACAAACACCTATACACACACACACACACAATGAATGAACAAAGTGCAGTGTCAAGTGATTACTCAGTTAATAGTTCCTTCATCATTATTATTTATTTTCTCATGTTAGACCTAAGTTATCCTTAAACTCTCCGCCTCTGTGTATATTTTCAGCTCTCGAGCTGCAAACACTAATAAACCGTATATTATTATTATTATTATTATTACAAATAAACACCTACACACACACACACACCCACATCCACAAACAACTATACACACACACATACGCCCCCACATCCACACCTACACATACACACTAACACATAAACACACACACACACACAAACACCTACACACACAGCCACAAATCCATTCCCCAACCCCAACATACACAAACATCCTTCCCCAAACACACCCACGCCCACGCCCACACTCACCGCAGTACAGTACTCGTGCATAGGGTGGGTAATCTTGTGAATCTTCCCACTCCGCCCATCAAAGAAACAGTCTTGACACATTAAAACTGAGGCATTTCAAACACCTGTACCTCAGTCCTAAGATGGGGTAGGCCTTGCAGATGTTACACTTCACCTGCACGCCCACGGGAAACAAGGGGAAAAAAAGGGGAAATAGAATTAGGTATATGCATGATTATATATGTTTACACTTCACCTGCACGCCCACACACGCCCACTGGAAACAAGGGGAAACAAAGGGTAATTAGTTGAGTTATATATATATATACCTCATTATAGATATTACACTTAGGAGTTCCAGCATTTGTTTTCACAGCTTTCCTCCCCAGCCTTAATAATGGGTGATTTTAACGCCCATCACGACTTCTGGGAACCAGCCCTCCCCAGGAGCCGAAGAAACCGTTCGGGTCTGTCCCTCTCGACCTTCCTGGCAGACAGTGCAACTTTCTCTCTCCTTACTCCACCTGGCCTCCCTACCAGGACCAATCCAGTTTCAGGGAACCCCTCTACCTTGGACCTTTGCCTGGGGAATGGCCCTCTCCTCCTCACCACTATAACAACTGGCCCTTACATGGGGAGTGACCACCTTCCTGTTGTCATTTCCTTCCCTTCAATACCAACACCCCCCCCTTCATCACGCAGACCTCGTTGGTCCTTTAAAAAGGGAGACTGGGGCTCTTTTCAAAAAGAGATTAATTCAAAAACTCCTCCCACCATCCTCCCTTCACAAAGTCAAATTCAATACCTTACAGACACCTTGGTGGATGTAGGGTCCCACCACTTTCACCTCGTCACTTCCCATCCTTCCCGCTCCTTCCGGGTCCCCTGGTGGTCCCGAAGGTGTGCAGCAGCCCTTCAGGCCAAACGACATGCCTTTGACATGTGGCGTAAGAATCCCATCCCTCCCCTTCGCAGTCGCTTCAGACTTTTAGAGGCCCAGTGCAAGCGTGTTATTCTTGATGAGAAACGTTCTGCGTGGGCCTCCTTTTGTGCCTCCCTGTCCTTTTCTTCCTCAGTCTCCCAGGCTTGGTCTTTCTTCAGGAAGATGGTTCACCCTCAGCCCCCTCTTACCTTCCCGTTAACTAGTAACGGTGTCCTCCTTGTCAACAACGTCCAAAAAGCCGAGTGCCTTGCCTCCAACATACACACTGTCCTCGGCTCCCCTGACCCTATACCTCCACCTGTGTTACCTCCTTCTTCACACGGCCACACAATTAGCACAGCTATAACTCCCCAGGAGCTTTCATCAGCTTTACAAGCACTGTCTGCTGGGAAGGCGACGGGGCCGGACAATGTCCCGAATGAGTTTCTTCACCGCCTCCCAGATCCTCTGATCTTCCTCCTCCTGAACGTGTTCAACGCCAGCTGGCAGTCTGGCACGTTCCCTTCTGTGTGGCGTCATGCCATCACAATTCCTATTCTCAAACCTGGCAAGGACCCGTCGGAGGCTTCCTCCTACAGGCCCATCAGTCTACTCTCTAACTTCAGTAAGGTATTAGAACACATAGTGCATGACAGACTAACATGGTGGTTGGAACACAAACACCTTCTTCCCCCTAACATGTTTGGCTTCCGTCCTCACCGAGGCACCCTGGATGCCCTGCTCCAGCTAGAGCACCACATTCAGGAAGGATTTAACCACAAGCAATTCACTCTGGTAGCTTTTCTTGATCTCAAAGGAGCTTTTGACTCCTCTTCACATAATGCCATTATTGAAAAACTTTCCCGCCTGGGACTCAATGGTTCCCCACTCAATTGGATTCAGTCCTTCCTGTCTTCCAGGTCCTTCTCTCTGGTGATAGGTAACTCCTACTCTAGGTCTTACCCAGTCACCAGAGGTGTCCCACAGGGTTCTCCTCTCAGTCCTCTCCTTTTCAATGTCTTACTTTCAGACTTTCCCTCTTCTCCATGCACACATGCACTCTTATATGCTGATGACATTTCCCTCCTTTGCTCTGCTTCCACTATCCAGGAGGCTCAACTTAACCTTCAACGTGGGCTTGATGCCATAGACTCTTGGACATCACGTTGGGGCCTAACGGTGAGTGCCCAGAAGTCTAGCCTTCTGTGCTTCACCAGAAGGCGAATACCCAACATACCTGTGGTCACCATCAAAGGTTCACCCATTCCCTTCAAAACCCAACATAAGTTTCTAGGTATAGTAGTGGACGGCCCCCGTCTAACCTGGAGCCGTCACATACACTACCTGGTGACCTCATGTCTTAAAAGACTAAACTTAATGAAGTCCCTGGCAGGGGTCAAGTGGGGTGCGGACAGGCATACCCTCCTTCGTTTCTATTGTGCCTATATCCGGAGTCGCTTAGACTACGGATGTGAGGTTTATGGGGCGGCCTCACCTTCACTTCTCCATAAACTGGATGTCATTCAAAACACAGCCATGCGTATAGCCCTGGGAGCTTTCAGGTCCTCCCCAGTCACAGCCCTTCAGGCAGAATCCTCCCTATCCTCACTGTCACACCGACGCTCCACCCTCCTTGTCCGCACCTACACCAAACTTGCATCCTCACCTAGCTGCCACGCCCTCCACTCCCTCCTCCTCCGACAGAGTAGGCCACTTCTTGGCCCCCTACCATATCAAGCCCACACACCATTTGTAGAAAGAGCCCTCTCCTTCTTTGCCTCCCTCCGGGTGACCCCCCCCCCCTCCTTTCTCACTCTCGAGAAGACTTCTCCTTTGGGCCCTTGGTTTCCCCTCTCCTCCTTAATATCCTTGACACTGCACACAGACACACAATGGTCAAAGGCACACTGTCCGGTGCAGGGCAGGATAATTTTCAACAACCTCCTGCACACTCACTACCACAACTCCCTCCACATATACACTGACGGCTCCCGCCTCCCAACACCTCCCTCTGTTGGAGCTGCTATGTATGTCCCAGTACGTAACACTGCCACTGCCTGGAGGCTTCCGGCCTCTGCCTCCATTCTGACGGCAGAATTCTTTGCCATCAGAGAGGGCCTCAGATTTGCCACCACACTCACCTCCCCTTGCTCAGTCACTCTCTTCTCAGACTCCCTCTCAGCCCTCCAACTCATCCGGCATCACCGCCCCAAAACACACCACTCCCTCTGCTTCACCATTCACCACTTTCTTCTCCAACTGTCCTCTTCTGGCTTCTCCATCCACCTTCAGTGGGTCCCCTCACACGTCGGCATCATGGGTAATACAGTGGCCGATAGAGCGGCAGCGGAAGCACACTCCCACCCCTTCCCCATACACCTCCCCACTGACCAGACTGACTCACTGACTAACCTCCACACAGCCTGTAGACTACACTGGGACACAGACCTGACTAACGCCCTACAGTACACCTCACTTGGACGCATTAGACAAGACACACGACACCACTGGTGGACCTACTCTCCCAGCCGTGCCCTTGACACTGCCGTCACCAGACTCAGAATTGGACACAGCCGCCTAAACTCCCACCTACACAAGCTGGGCATGACTGATGACCCCCACTGCCCTTGGTGCCCTACACAACCAGACACCCCAGAACACCTCCTACTTCACTGTCCTCGTCACCACTCCCACCGCATGGCACTCCTTCACTCACTGTCGTCTCTCCACATCGGCAGACCAACAATAACAGACATCTTAGGTGGCTCTCAAGATCCTGGCCTGGCCTTCAAAGTACTCAAACACACCAGGACCTTCATCCAAAGGACAGGTCAACTCAACAGGATCTGATCCACTCATTCATCTGCAACCTGCACTTTTGGGGCACTAGAGGCTGTGGCACCACAGCCTGCACGGCCCCATCAAATTCCCAAGAAGAAGAACTTTCCGAGGCTGCCACCCGATGCAACACAGCCAACCACACTAGTGACTGTGGCTCCTGTTGAACCCACGCCAGGAAGTGTACCGCCTGCAAAGAAGGAAAATAATAAATAAATAAATAAATAAATAAAATAAATAAAGGTAAGATTAATCCATCTTTGGGGCACAGACTAAGGGGCGTCACCTCCCCAACCCTTCAAACAGTCACACTCATCACCCCATACAAGCCCCCTTCACCCTGCCTCCCCATACAAGCCCCCTTTACCCTGCCTCCTCATACAAGCCCCCTTCACTCTGCCTCCCCATACAAGCCCCCTTCACCCTGCCTCCCCATACAAGCCCCCTTCACCCTGCCTCCCCATACAAGCCCCCTTCACCCTGCCTTCTCATACAAGCCCCCTTCACCCTGCCTCCCCATACAAGCCCTCTTCACCCTGCCTCCCCATACAAGCCCCCTTCACCCTGCCTCCCCATACAAGCCCCCTTCACCCTGCCTCCCCATACAAGCCCCCTTCACCCTGCCTCCCCATACAAGCCCCCTTCACCCTGCCTCCCCATACCATACACCTCCCAACAGTCACCATGTACACCCTCAACACAGTCACCATTGCCCACGCCGCACCAGTAGCAGGTCAAAACCACTACCCCTGACCTTACCCGACACATGACCTCTGCTTCTGGTCATGGCAGTAAGAGAATTTTACATGGAAGGGTTGTAAGGTCCACCCCCTCCCCCCTCCCCCCGCCACCCACAACCAGCCAGATCAGGGATATCTAACCTCACCTAACCTAAGTTCGCCTCGCCTCGATAGTCTCCCTGTCCTTGCCGGCCTTAGTGAAGCAGCTGCGTACGGAAGGTTCAATGTTGGACCCCCGAAGGCCGCCACCTCCCCCAGCTGCCTCGGCACCTGCACACAGTCATGCAGCAGCAGGCCAAGCTTACGCTGGTCTACTAAACGATTCGGGTCAGCGATCAGCCGGAACATGTCTGAGGAAAGGGGAGTGGAGGGTGTGTGAGTGTGTAGGTGTGTGTGTGTTTTTGGGTGTGTTTGTGTTGTTTTTTTGGGAGTGTTTGTGAGTGTGTGTGTGTGTGTGTGTGCGTGTTTGAGTGTGTTTGTGTGTGTTAGTATTGATTTGTATAGATATTTTATTATTTTTTTAAATTAACTTTCTCTCTCTCTAGACAATATTTTGATTTCTTTCTCTATCTCTCCCTTTGTGTGTGTAAATGTATATATATATATATATATATATATATATATATATATATATATATATATATATATATATATAAGCAATTTTTATCTTTTTTTTCTTTCTTTCTTTCTCTGTGTGTAAATATATATATATAGAAACAATCTTTATATCTCACTCACACACACACACACAAACACACTTACACAAACACACCCACACAAACACACACACACACAACACCCACACACATAAACCTCCCCCCACACACACAACACCCCCACCCACACCCACACACACAAACACCCACACATACAACACACACACAAACACCCCCCCCACACACACACACACATTCCCCCCACACCCACACACACACACTTACATCTATACTTCTCCTCCAGGTGTCCAGTACACAAGCAAACCAGACCAATCTTGAATAACAACATCCTCATCTGTCCCGTCTTCTGACTGTCGTACACATTCAACAGCCAATTCAAACATAAGTCCATAGCCAGGGTGTTATCAACGTCAGGAAAGTCAGCTGCAATGGTTCCGTAGAGAGCTGACAGCACCACTATCATGTCGCCCACATCAATAAGCCGGTCGTTCTGTCCTCTTAAACCATGCTCGTCGAAGATGTCTGTGGCGGTTTGCATTTTGGCTTTGTCCACTGTAAGGTAAGGTAAGGTAAGGTAAGGTTAGGTTAGGTTAGGTTAGGTTAGGTTAGGTTAGGTTAGGTTAGGGAAGGGAAGGGAAGGGAAGGGAAGGGAAGGGAAGGGAAGGTTAGGTTAGGTTAGGTAAGGGAAGGTAAGGTTAGGGAATGGAAGGGAAGGGAAGGGAAGGGAATGGAAGGGAAGGGAAGGTTAGGTTTGTGTGTTACGTTTTGTTTTGCTATTTTTTGGGGGGGGGGGTTGAAGGGGGGAAATTTTTGTTATTTATTGTGTTGAGTTTGTTTTTCTTTATGGGGGAGGGGGACGGGGGGGGTGAAGAAATTGTGTTATTTATATGGTTAAGTTTGGTTAAATTTGTGTGTTAAGTTTTCTTTGAGTGTAAATTTTTTGTTATTTATGTATTCAATATGTGATTTTCTTTATGTTATTATTGTAATGGTCAGTCTATCTATGTATCTGTTTTACAATACCATCATTTATGTATTCAGTATAATATTTGTAACTGTACTTATAAGGTAGTTAATGCAATTACTACTACCACTACCACTACTACTCCTCAAAACATACACCCACATTGATTCCCCCGACACACACACACATTCACACTCACTTCCCCAACACTCCCCTTAAAACACACATTCACACTGACTTCCCCATTACACCCACACTCACACCCCTAATACTCCCTTCAACACGCATCCACACAAGCAGTCTCTCTAGCACACATCCTTACTCTCATCCCCCAAACACCTACAGCCAAACTTACGCCACCAACACATACACCCGCACTCACTCTCACCTACACACAAATCTACACTCACTCCCCTAAACGCACACTCCCACACTCAATCCCTCAACACACACCCACACTCATCCTCCTCAAAACACATACATCAACATTTATTCTTTCCAATGTACACAAGTCAGTCATTCCCCCAACACACCCTCACACTCACTCCAACACACACACACACACATACACACACACACACACGCACACACACACACAGCCCTGCAGCTCCATAGTTCTGCAGCTCCGCAGCCCTGTAGCCCTGCATCTCTGCACCACCACAGCTGCCCTGCAGCCCCGCTATCCTGCAACCCAGCAGCCCTGCACCCCTGCAGCCAAGCCGTCTTGCAGCGCTGTACCACAGCAGCACCGCAGCCCTGCAGCCCCACAGCCCTTAAGTCCTGCAACCCCGCAGCCCTGAAGTCTCACAATCCTGCAGCCTAGCAGCCCCCAACCCCGCACTCATAATCCCCGCAGCCCTTCAGACCTACACTCCTGCAGCCTCTCAGCCCCGTAACCCTGCACCCCAACTACCTTACAGCCCCGCAGCACGGCAGCCCCGCAGCAACGCAGTCCTGCAGCCCCGTAGCACTACAGTCCCACATGCCCGAAGCCCTGCAGTCCCCACAGCCGCAGCCACATCCACTCTCACTCCCTCAACACACACAACCACGCTCACTCCCCTTACAAACACACACACACACACACACACACACACACACACACACACACACATACACATACACAAACACACACACACACACACACACACACACACACACACACTCCCCCATCATACGCATCCATACTCATTTATCACACTCACACCTACCCATATTTATCCATATTCACACACACACACACACACACACACACACACACACACACACACACACACACACACACACACTCCCCCCAACACAAACATCCATACTCATTTATCACACTCATACCCACCCATATTCACACACACACACACACACACACACACACACACACACACACACACACACAGACAGACAGACACACACACACACACACACACACACACACACACACACACACACACACACACACACACACACTGTCACGGACGTAGCTTATCCGTGACGGAGAACATTTGTTCATTTTGTAATTGCCACCATTTTGTCTGGAGGAGTGGAATTTTCCTACCCAGCCTAGGTCAAGCGAGGCTCCCGAGGAGGCATTCCAACCGTTTTCATGTTGCCCTAAGAAGGTCACATATTTTTTGTTAATTTTGTTATGTTAAGCTTAGTTTTGTAAATTAGCTGTTAAATTGTTTTGTATATATTTGAAGAAGGAGATGTGAAGTGGTGAATGCAGTGATTATCTCATGCATCGTCTGTGACGCGATGGAGATGAAGAAAGTTGTATATTTCCACTATCATGTTTTATATTGGGAACTACTATTTTAATTTCATGTCATGATATTTTTATTGTATTTTTAAGATAGGTTACGTAACGCTATAACCCGTTTTACACTTTTTAGCTCTAAGATTGTCGTCAAAAGAGCGAGCGTGTTGTAATTTCGGTTATATATTCGTACCTCTATCTGCTATGTTTTGATGTAAATATAATGTTAAGTTACATAAGTTAAAGGGTAGTTTCCTTTGTATTTAAGTTTTTTTCACACTGCGTTGCAAAGGGTGCCCCGGGGTCAGTTTTGTGTAGCGGGTAGAGGCTATATAGGTAGGTCACCACGCGCCTCGCGAGAGTCTATTCCAGGTCACCGCACAGAGGGTACAGGTTGTGTCGGAGCGGTGTCGGAGGTATGGGGTGAGTACGTGTGTGTGGTTTAATTGGAGATTGAGAGTGAAGCCAGTGTTGTGTGTTTTTACTTTTACTTCTTACGTTACTGGGTTTTTGATGTGGGTATTTGTTTGAGTTTGCTTCGCGCATTTTTTACCCATCATCTATTTTTCTTCCCCTGTTTGAGTGGGGGTTGTTTTAGTAACGTAAAGGAGTGAAATAAGTTTGGTTTTTTTTTTATCCATTCCTTTTTTTCTGGGTTTGGGTACTTGAGTGTTTTTACTCTGGCTCGCGTCTCTCTCTCCAATTATAATATTTATTTCTTTGTGTGTGTTTGTTTTTGTGTTGGGTTTTTGTGTTTGTGTTTGTGTTTGTGTTTGTGTTTTTATTTCCCGACCTGCGCCTCAATCAATTAATTTAGGTGTTTGGTGTTTATTTGGTTTGGTGTTTATTTGTTTGGTGTTTGTGTGAGGTGAAGTGGGTTAGTGTAGAATACTCGTGATCTTGTGTATTTTTGTATTTGTTTCTCTTTTAATTAATTACTTTCAATGTAATTAACTACCCTTCTGTTAGACAGATCATCTTTTGAATTAAATTTCCGTTGTGTATGTAAATATTAACTTGTAAATAAATCTAGTGTAGTTTGTTTACTTGTTTTTTTTTTACTTTATTTCTGAAATCCCCCTTTTGAACCTGGTAATTAAGTTTCCTCCTCATTCATTTTAAATTCATTTGCCTTTAAAGTGTAACGTCAAGAACGAGAGGAGAAAGATAAGTTTGTTGTTGGAGTGGGGGGGCATGAAAACACACACACACACACACACACACACACACACACACACACACACACACACACACACACACACACACACACACACACACATGCATAAACTCATTCCCCTTGCACACACTCACAATCGCTTCCCCCAATTATACGCACTATAATATTCACTTCTCCCAACACACACACACACACACACACACACACACACACACACACACACACACACACACACACACACACACACACACACACACACACACACACACAATCACACACACACACACACACACACACACACACACACACCCACCCACAGACACACACATACACACACACACAGACACACAGACACACACACACACACACACACACACACACACACACACACACACACACACACACACACACACACACACACACA
>JAXIVD010000778.1:75000-115000 GCA_036785275.1 Cancer borealis
ATTCAAGTTAGTTACACGTATGATTCCTCAATTAAACGAGATCTATAGAAAAATACTAGACCGATACCAATAATATATACTATCTTACCTTCCCTTGTTTATACATTCAAGTTAGTTACCAGCCACCTAAACGTCTATATCATCAACATAATACCATTCCCGCAGCTTAATCCCGCGACAAAGTTGAACATACCAAGATAAACTTAAGAATCCCATCCTCCTCGATAGAAAACAAAAATATCAAGACATCTAGAATAATATAAACGTAACAACCATCATTTCCTTACCGTTTCATCACCTTCCACATGTCTGCGACCGACCGTTCACTCTGAAACAGAGAATGAAAACATTTTACAGTCAAAGGAACGCCAGGTATCAATAGCCAGGTGAGAGGCAGTCCCGTCCGTCCCTCATTACCTGTCCTTACCGCCACTTCTACATCCCAACACCCGCAGTGACGCCAGATAAATGTTCACAGATAATAAGGTAATTAGGAGAGAAGAGTGAAAAGTGCGGACACTCGATCTTTGGGACGCAGCTAGTGATGGGTGAGATGGAAGTGATGTAGTGTGGTGGTGTGGAGTATTGGTGTGGTAGTGTGGTGGTATAGTAAATGTGTGGTGATGTATAGGAGTTGTAATGGAGTACAGGAATGGTGGTGAGGTGGAGTATAGAGTAACAAGTGGTACAAAAAGAAGTGATGGGCTGCAACGCACAACAAACCCATCCCTTTCTCCCTCTTAAGCCAGACTGATGCTGCTCTGATTGTCAAACACTTGTTCCATGTAGTGTTAGAGCATATTTACTGTGATACACGCTCACCTCATGCCTACTTCACTCACTACAGAAGCTACGCCTGTCCTCTATAACCACGTTGGTGATCGGTGCAAGTCAACTGTTCACGTTTACACCATTATTCGCAGATGCACCAACACTGTAAGGCCGGCGTCACACTATGCGGCGCGGCCGTTGCGGCGCCACAAATATTGATATCGCACACAAACCAATGACAGGTGTCACACTACTGCGGCGCCGCCGCTCCCGCCGCAGCATGCTGCGGCAGCGCCGCAACGCCGCATCATGCCGCATGTGGGGGGATAGCACACACAGTTCTATGCATGTTGTCACACCATGCGACCGCGCCGCACGGCGCTCCCCTGGTAGCACTTGTGTTTACACGATGTTTGACGTGGATTTATTTAATCCTTATAAAGAATACTAAACATTTAGTTGTTTCAATTATGGAGTAGTTTTTTTTATTTTAATTTCAGAATTCAAGGAATATTTTATTTTTACATTTAATTCTTCTATTTAGATCTGAATATTATAATATACTGTAGTTACTGTACTACACACCCGGTGGTCTAGTGGTTAGGACGCTCGCCTCACAAGCGAGAGGTCGCGGGCTCGATCCCCGCGCCGGGCAGGAGACATATGGACTAAGTCTCTTATAAGTGTGTGGTCCCTGTTCACCAAACAGTTATGAGGTACCTGATCTCAGATGGGGTTTGTGACCCGCTTTCAGGGGGGAGAAAACAAATCTCCCATAAATAAAAATATACGGCCTCCTGGCTAGTACAATGGTAGCGCGCTGGCCTTGCATTCGCTAGGTCAGCAGATCGGGTCTCCGCCCGGGCTTGTGATGCTAAGTTGTTTACTGGGAGGAACTGCTGTGGTCGGATACCACAGTGGTGCAGCGGTGGTCCACCATGGCTGTGAGGCATAGACCTCTAAACAGAAACCAAGTAAGTAAGTAAACCAAGTAAGTAAGTACTGTAGCATTATTTTTTTGCAGTCTGAAATTCAAACCATGTCAATGTTTGTTTGATTTTCCACTCACCTTAGTGTAATTGTTAATCTTTCTTTTGGAGATATTGTTCTTCTAAACTTTGTATTTTGCTTCGAGATATGAGGCCTCAGCACTTCCAACAGTTCATCAAAAGAAGCTTTGGACATTCGATAATATTCAAAGAACCTTTCATCATATTTCCGTTTATTCTGATAAAACTTTTCAAACCTTTTACTTGTTTCTCGTTCAGCATTATATGGGTGAACCTAGTGTCTACAACGAGTTGGCTCTTTCAGTAAGATCTCTGCTTCTAGTGCACAAATAACTTTTAGTTTGGACAACATGATAATCAACCTATCTACGCTGGCTGCTGGGTGTAGACATCATTGCGTGCTGCGCGGCTTGGCGGCAATGTGTTACATGATACAGGCCATGCAGCGGCGCCGCAACGGCCGCGCCGCATAGTGTGACGCCGGCCTAAGTCAACCAATTATCACAAGTCAATAGTTGACAGACCTCAAATTTTGAATAAAAATATAATTCTTCCCTCAACTCCAACCTCACCACATACTCGTGTTGCTATTGGCTGGCTGGCCAAGGCTGTGTGATGCTATTGGCTGGCTGAATACACAGCCTTGGTCAGCCAGCCAATAATAACATTTGAGGATTAGAGTTGAGGTAAGAATTAAATTTGATATAAAATGTTCTGTTTGTGGTTAGGATGGAGTTTAAAAACTACTTCAATATTTTGGCCATCGTGGTTTATCAACCTGTCATAAAATGCAAATTGAAAATGAACCTTGGACGAACAAGTAAGATTGTGACAACAGGCTTCTGCATGTTGGAGACGGGGGAGGCTCGGGAACATTCCCGGAAGGTGAGGCTTTGCCACAAGAGACTCGTTGGGAGGACCCGTTGGTCTGAGGCACGCCTGGCCACGGACAACTGGAAGCAGCTTTGAGCTTGTTTTCAGTGTGGTTTTTTCTACTTCAATACGCTCAGCATCGCAGTATTTGAAGGTGTAAATAATGTTACTGGAAGTGGGAAACAAAAACAAAGAGGCTGGGTGGAAGGACCCGTTGCCCTGAGGCACGCCTGGCCACGGACAACTGGAAGCAGCTTTGAGCTTGTTTTCTGTGTGGTTTTTTCTACTTCAATACGCTCAGCATCGCAGTATTTCAAGGTGTAAATAATGTTACTGGAAGTGGGAAACAAAAACTAAGAGGCTGGGTGGAAGGACCCGTTGCCCTGAGGCACGCCTGGCCACGGACAACTGAAAGCAGCTTTGAGCTTGTTTTCAGTGTGGTTTTTTCTACTTCAATACGCTCAGCATCGCAGTATTTCAAGGTGTAAATAATGATACTGGAAGTGGGAAACAAAAACTATGAGGCTGGGTGGAAGGACCCGTTGCCCTAAGGCACGCCTGGCCACGGACAACTGGAAGTAGCTTTGAGCTTGTTTTCTGTGTGGTTTTTTCTACTTCAATACGCTCAGCATCGCAGTTTTTGAAGTCTGAGTCTAGAAGTGCACGACACCAACAGGGTGACCAGCCCTTTATATATACTATATAATACTGCCGAGGTCCAAGGGTAGCCACCCACTTGGGCAAGAGACTGTGTAACCTTGACGAGGTGCGGCAGCTTGTTCTTACTGGTGCTTTTACTTGGGATTGGTGGCTACAATCCTGTTACCTTAGGGGAGTGAGCGCCAGTGGTACTAATTAACAGTCTCGCGGAAGCCAGTTGGCCTAGCAAGCCGCTGGTGGATTAAATCTCGCTACAGACACAATAGCAAAGCCTCGGATTCGGACGGATAATTTGATTACGACTGGACACTCTCGGACTGATAACTTGATGACGACCCGGCATTCACGGACTGATAACTTGGTGACGACTCGGCATTCCCATGAATATGCTCAACGGACCAGCGCAAATATTAATACCATCAGAAAGAAACACCTGAAGAGGGGGAAGGCCCTGGGTGAAGGGTACTTCGGCGTAGTGTACAGGGGGCGGCTGGCTCTCTCCCGGGACAACATTGTGAAGGTGGCAATTAAGGAGCCTGTGGACGATCCTGAGCTCATAGTGCAAACCTCTGAGGAGGCGGAGCTACTGCAGGAGCTGAATGGCGAGGCTGGCGTGCCCCGGTTTTACGGGGTGACGACTGACTCTCCTCCCTCCTTGGTGATGGAGTTGTGCCCGGGAGAGCGGCTTGAAGACTGTCTAAAGCACGGAGGGGTGCGCACCTGTCTGCTGGCCCTCGTGCAGGTGTGCGGCATAGTGCGGCGCCTGCATGCCAGGGGCGTCACCCACGGTGACATCCACAGCAAAAACGTGTTGGTGGACATGTCCGACGAGGGCGACGTGCGTGCCTTCTTGCTGGATTTCGGTCTGGCTAAGAGGGACACTGACCGTAACCAGCAGGAGTCTGATGTCATTGACATCGTGGCTACTGCGCTGGAGGTCATCCCCGACTCGGAGCACCTCTCTCGCTTCAGGTGGAGGCTCAATAAGAGCTCTAAATTAAACAAGGTCACCAACCTGCTGCACCAGGCCTTGGAAGATGGTGACCTAAATATTTGTTGAACTCAAACAAAGGGCCTGTGCAGAAAACCCGAACTCAATAAAATTGGTAGGTAGGTAGGTAGATAGGTAGGTAGGTAGGTAGGTAGATAGATAGGTAGGAAGGTAGGTAGATATATAAATAGGTAGGTAGATAGATATATAGATAGGTAGGTAGGTTGATAGGTAGGTAGGTAGATATATAGATAGGTAGAAGGTAGGTAGATATATCCCTATCCCTTTTTCTCTCCTCACTCCCTCTTTTCCTTCCTCCCCCACTCTTTCTTCCATCCCTAATTTTTCCTCCTTTCTCCTCCCTCACGCCATTCCTTCCCCTTCCCCCTTCTCATTTACCCTTCCATTCCTCCTCCTTACTATTCCTTTCATCCGTATTCCTTCCCTCATTCCTTAATCCACTTCCATCCAAAACCCTTTCCCCTCCCTCCTTCTCCCTTTCCATTCATACCCTTAACCACCCCCCCTCCCCTTCCATTCCTACCCTTTCCTCCCTCCCCATCCCATCTTAAATCCTTACCCCAGCTCCTCTCCTCCATCCAACATTGCCTTCTCGTTTCTCCCTCACCTCACTCCCCCATCCATCCAGCCTTGCCCCCTCCTCTCTCCATCACACACCCTCCCCCATCAATCCAGCCCTGCCCCCTCCTCTCTCTCACCTCACTCCCCCATCCATCCAACCCTGCCCCCTTTTGTCTCCCTCACCCCACTCACCCATCCATCCAGCCCTGCCCCGTCCTCTCTCCCTCAACCAACTCGCCCATCCATCTAGCCCTGCCCCCTCCTCACTCCCTCAGCCCACTTACCCATCCATCAAGCCCTGCCCCCTCTTCTCTCCCTCAACCCACTCCCCCATCCATCCAGCCCTGCCCCCTCCTCACACTACTCCCCCATCCATCCAACACTTTCCCCTCCTCTCTCCCTCACCCCATTCCCTCATCCCTCCAGGTCTGCCCCCTCCTCTCTCCCTCACTCCACTCTCCCATCCATCCAGCCCCGCCCCCTCCTCTCTCCCTCACCCCACGTCCCCATCCACCTAACCCTGCCCCCTCCTCTCTCCCTCATCCCACTTCCCCATCCATCCAGCCGTGCCCCCTCATCTCTCAATCACCCCATCCCCCCATCCATGCGGCCCTGCCTCCTTTTCTCTTCCTTAGCCCACTCCCCCATCCATCCAACCCTACCCCCTACTCTCTCCCTCACCCCACTCCCCCATCCATCAAGCCCTGTCCCCTCCTCTCTTCCGCACCCAACACTCCAATCCATCTAGCCCTGCCTCCTCCACTCCCCCATCCATCCAGCCCTGCCCCCTCCTCTCTCCCTCACCCCACTCCACCATCCATCCGGCTTTGCCCCCTTTTCTCTCCCTCATCCCACTCCCCAATCCATCCAAACATGTCCCCTCCTCTCTCCCTCACCCCATTCCCTCATCCATCCAACCCTGCCCCCTCCTCTCTCCCATCCATCCAGCCCCGCCCCCTCCTCTCTCCCTCACCCAACTCCCCCATCCATCTAACCCTAACCCCTCCTCTCTCTCTCATCCCACTTCCCCATCCATCCCCCTCATCTCTCCTTCACCCCACCCCCTCATCCATGCGGCCCTGCCTCCTTTTCTCTTCCTTAACCCACTCCCCCATCCATCCAACCCTGCCCCCTCCTCTCTCCCTCACCCCACTCCCCCATCCATCCAGCCCTGTCCCCTCCTCTCTTCCGCACCCAACACCCCAATCCATCTAGCCCTGCCCCCTCCTCTCTCCCTCACCCCACTCACCCATCCATCCAGCCCTGCCCCCTCTTCTCTCTCTCACCCGACTCCCCCATCCATCCAGCCCTATTCCCTCCTCTCTCCCTAACCCCACTCCCCCATCCATCCAGCCCTGTCCCTTGCTCTCTCCCTCACCCGACTCCCCCATCCATCTAGCCCTGCCCCATCCTCTCTCCCTTACCCCACTCCCCCATCCATCCAGCCCTATCCCCTCCTCTCTCCCTAACCCCACTCCCCCATCCATCCAGCCCTGCCCCTTGCTCTCTCCCTCACCCGACTCACCCATCCATCTAGCCCTGCCCCAACCTCTCTCCCTTACCCCACTCATCTATCCATCCAGCCCTGCTCTCTCCTCTCTCCCTCACCCCACTCCCCCATCCATCCAGCATTGCTCCCTCCTCTATCCCTTATCCCACTCCCCGATCCTTCCAGCCCTGTCCCCTCCTGTCTCCCTCACTCCACTCCCAAATACATCCTGCCCTGCCCTCTTCTCTCTCTCTCTCACCCCACTCCCACATCCATCCAGCCCTGCCCTCTCCTCTCTCCCTCATCCCACTCCCCCATCCATCCAGCCCTCTCCCCTCCTCTCTCCCTCACCCGACTCACCCATCGATCTATCCCTGCCCCCTCCTCTCTCTCTCACCCCACTCATACATCCATCCAGCCCTACCCCCTCCTCTCTCTCTCAACCTACTCTACCATCAATCCGGCCCTGCCTCCTTTTCTCTCCCTCACCCCACTCCCCCATCCATCCAACCCTGTCCCCTCCTCTCTCCCTCACCCAACTCCCCCATCCAACCAACCCTGCCCTCTTCTCCCTCCCTCACCCCATTACCCCATCCATCCAGCCCTGCTCTCTCCTCTCTTCCTCATCCCACTCTCCCATCCATCCAGCCCTGCCCCCTCCTGTTCCCTCTTCCCCATCCATCCAGGGCAAACACCTCCTCTCTCCCTCATCCCACTTCCCCATCCATTAAGCCCCGCCCCTCCTCTGTGCCTCGTCTCACTCCTCCTTCCATGCAGCTCTGCCCCCTCCTCTCTCCCTCCTCCCACTCCCGCATCCATCCAGCCTCGCCCACTTCTCTCCCTCAACCCACTCCCCCATCAATCCAGCCCCGCCCTCTCCCCTCTCTCCCATCCAATTCCCCCATCCATCCAGCCCTGCCCCCTCCTCTCTCCCTCATCCCACTCCCGCATCCATCCAACTCTGCCCCCTCCTCTCTCCCTCATCCCACTCCCCCATCCATCCAGCCCTGCCCCCTCCTCTCTTCCTCATCCCATTCCCCCATCCATCCAGCCCTGACCCCTCCTCTCTCCCTCATCCCACTCCCCCATTCATCCAGCCCTGCCCCTTCTCCCTCCCTCATCCCACTCCCGCATCCTTCCAGCCCAATCCCCTCCTCTCTCTCTCATCCCACTACCCAATCCATCCAGCCCTGCCCCCTCCTCTCTCCCTAATCCCATTCCCCACTCCATCCAGCCCTGCACCCTCCTCTCTCCCTCATCCCACTACCCAATCCATCCAGCCCTGCCCCCTCCTCTCTTCCTCATCCCATTCCCCCATCCATCCAGCCCTGTCTCCTCTTCTCTCCCTCACCCAACTCCCCCATATATCCAGCCCTTCCCCGACCCTTCCTCTCTCCCTCATCACACTCCCGCATCCATCAAGCCGTGCCCCCTCCTCTCTCCCTTATCCCATTCCTTCATCCATCAAGCCCCGCCCCCTCCTCTCTCCCTCATCCCACTCCCGCATCCATCCAGCCCTGCCCCCTCCTCTTTCCATCATCACACTTCCCCATCCATCAAGCCCTGACCCTTCCTGTCTCCCTCATTCCACTCCCGCATCCATCCAACTCTGCCCCTTCCTCTCTCCCTCATCCCACACCCCCATCCATCCAGCTCTGCCCACTCCCTTCTCCCTCATCCCACTCCCCCAACCATCCAGCCCCGCCCCCTCCTCTCTCCCTCATTCCACTCCCGCATCTATCCAGCAGAGCCCCCTTCTCTCTGTCCCTCATCCCACTCCCGCATCCTTCCAGCCCTGCCCCCTCCTCTCTCCCTCATCCCACTTCCACATCCATCCAGCACCGACCCCTTCTCTCTGTCCCTCATCCCACTCCCGCATCCTTCCAAACCTGCCCCCTCCTCTCTCTTTCATCCCACTCCCGCATCCATCCGGCCGTGCTCCCTCCTCTTTCCCTCACCCCACTCCCCCATCCATCCAGCCCTGCCCGCTCCTCTTTCCCTCGACCCATACCTCCATCCATCCAACCTCATCCCCTCCTTTCTCCCTCATCCCACTCCTCCATCCATACAGCCACGCCCCCTTCTCTCTCCCTTATCCCACTCCGGCATCCATCCATACCCGCCCCGTTCTCTCTCCCTCATCCCACTCCCCCATCCATCCAGCCCTGCCACCTCCTCTCTCTGTCATCCCACTCCCGCATCCATCCAGCCCTGCCCCCTCCTCTCTGCCTCATCCCACTCCCACATCCATCCAGCCCCGCCCCCTCCTCTCTCCCTCTTCCCACTCCGGCATCCATCCTTCTCTTCCTCATCCCACACCCGCATCTATCCAACCCCGGTCCCTCCTCTCTCCCTCATATTACTCCCCCATCCATGCAGCCCTGCCCCCTCCTCTCTCCCTCACGCTGCTCCCCCATCCATCCAGCCTTGCCAACTTTTCTCTCCCTCAACCCAGTCGCTCATCCATCCAACCCTGACCCCTCCTCTCTCCCTCACCTCACTCGCCTATCCATCTAACCTTGCCTCCTCCTCTCTCCCTCATCCCACTCCCCCATCCATCCGGCGCTGTCCCCTCCTCTCTCCCTCACCCTATTCCCCCATCCATCCGGCCCTGTCCCCTCCTCTCTCCCTCACCCCACTCTCCCATCCATTCAGCCGTGCCCCCTCCTCTCTCCCTCACCCGACTCCCCCATCCATCTAACCCTGCCCCCTCTCTCCCTCACCCCACTTCCCAGTCCATCGAGCCATGGCCCCTCATCCCACTCCCCCATCCATGTGGCCCTGTCCTCTTTTCTCTCCCTCACCCCACACCGCCATCCATCCAACCCTGCCCACTCCTCTCTCCCTCAACCCACTCCCCCATTCATTTAGCACTGCTCCTCCTCTCTTCCTCACCCCACTCACCAATCCATCCAGCCCTGCCATCTTCTCTCTCCCTCACCCCACTCAGGCATCCATCTAGCCCTGCCCCCTACTCTCTCCCTCACCCGACTCCCCCATCCATCCAGTCCTGCCCACTCCTCTCTCCCTCACCTAACTTCCCCATCTAACCAGCCCTTTACCGACCTTTCCTCTCTCCCTCATCCCACTCCAGCATCCATCAAGTCATGCCCTCTCATCTCTCCCTCATCCCACTCTCCCATCCATCCAGCCCCGCCCCCTCCTCTCTCCCTCATCTCACTCCCCAATCCATGTAGCACTGCCCCCTTCTGTCTCACTCATCCCACTCCCGCATCCATCCAGCCCTACCCCCTCCTCTCTCCCTAATCCCACTCCGGCATCCATCCAGCTCTGCCCCTTCCTCTTTCCCTCACCCCACTCCTCCATCCATCCAACCTCATCCCCTCCTTTCTCCCTCACCCAACTCCTCCATCAATCCAGCCCCACCTCCTTTTCTCTCCCTCATCCCTGTATCGCATCCATCCAGTACCGCCCCCTCCTCTATCACTCATCCTACTCCCGCATCCATCCAGCCGCGCTCGCTCCTCTCTCCCTCATCCCACTTCCACATCCATCAAGCCATGCCCCGTCCTGTCTCCCTCATCCCACTCCCGCATCCATCCAGCCCTGCCCCCTCCTCTCTCCCTCATCCTACACCCCCATCCATCCAGATCTGCCCCCTCCTCTCTCCCCCATCCATCGAGCTCTGCCCCCTCCTCTCTCCCTCAACCCACTCCCCCATCCATCCAGCCCTGCCCCCTCCTCTCTCCCACATCCCACTCCCCCATCCATCGAGCCCAGACCCTCCTCTCTCCCTCACCCCACTCCCCCATCCATCCAGGCCAGCCCACTCCTCTCTCCCTCATCCAATTACCCCATCCATCCAGCCCTGCCCCCTCCTCTCTCCCTCATCCCACACCCCCATCCATCCAGCTCTGCCCCTTCCTTTCTCCCTCATCCCACACCCCCATCCATCCAGCCCTGCCAACTCCTCTCTCCCTCATCCCACTCCCCCATCCATCCAGGCCAGCCCACTCCTCTTTCCCTCATCCCACTCCCCCATCCATCCAGCCCTGCACCCTCCTCTCTCCCTCATCCCACACCCCCATCCATCCAGCTCTGCCCCCACCTTTCTCCCTCATCCCACACCCCCATCCATCCAGCCCTGCCACCTCCTCTCTCCCTCATCACACTCCCCCATCCATCCAGCCCTGCCCCCTCCTCTCTCCCTCATCCCACTCCCGCATCCTTCCAGCCTCGCTCCTTTCTCTTTCCCTCATTACACTCCCGCATCCATCCAGCCCTGCCCTCTCCTCTCTCCCTCACCCGATCCCATGCATCTAGCCCTGCCACTTCTCTCACCCTCATCTCACTCCTGCATCCTTCCAGTTCTATCCCCTCCTCTCTCCCTCATCCTACTTCCACATCCTTCCAGCCCCGCCCCCTTCTCTCTCCCTCATCCCATCCATCCAGCCCCACCCCCTGCTCTATCCCTCATCTTACTTCCCCATCCATGCAGCCCTGCCCCCTCCTCTCTCCCTCACCTTGCACCCCCATCCATCCAGCCCTGCCCACTTTTCTCTCCCTCACCCCAGTCCCCCATCCATCCAACCCTGACTCCTCCTCTCTCCCTAACCCCGCTCGCCTATCCATCTAACCTTGCCTCTTCCTCTCTCCTTCATCCCACTCCCCTATCAATCCGGCCATGCCCCCTCCTCTCTCCCTCACCCTATTCCCCGATCCATCCGGCCCTGCCCCCTCCTCTCTCCCTCACCCCACTCTCCCATCCATTCAGCCCTGCCCCCTCCTCTCTCCCTCACCCCACTCCCCCATCCATCTAACCCTGCCCCCTGCTCTCTCCCTCACCCCACTTCTCCATCCATCAAGCCCTGCCACTTCCTGTCTCCCTCATCCCACTCCCGAAACCATCCAGCCCTGCCCCCTCCTCTCTCCCTCATCCCACACCCCATCCATCCAGCTCTGCCCCCTTCTCTCCCTCATCCCACTTCCCCATCCATCCAGCTCTGCCCCCTCCTCTCTCCCTCATTCCACTCCCCCATCCATCCAGCCCTGCCCCTCCTCTCTCCCTCATCCCACTACCCCATCCATCCAGCCCTGCCCTCTCCTCTCTCCCTCATCCCACTCCCCCATCCATCCAGCCCTGTCTTCTCATCTCTCCCTAATCCCACTCCAGCGTCCATCCAGCACTGATCCCTCCTCTCTCCCTCAACCCACTCCCCCATCCATTCAGCCCTGCTCCGTCCTCTCTCCCTTACCCGACTCCTCCACCCAACCAGCCACGCTCCCTCCTCTTTCCCTCATCCCACTCCCGCATCCATCCAGCCTCACCCACTTCTCTCCTTCATCCCACTCCCCCATCAATCCAGGCCAGCCCTCTCCCCTCCCCCTCATACCACTCCCCAACCATCTAGCCCAGCCCCCTCCTATCTCCCTCACCCCACTCCCCCATCCAACCAGCCCCGCCCCCTTCTCTATTCCTCACCCCTCTCCCCCATCCATCCAGGCCCAACACTTCTCTCTCTCATCCCACTCCCGCATCCATCCAACCCTGCCCCCTCCTCTATCCCTCATCTCACTCCCCCCTCCATGCAGCCCTGCCCCCTCTTTTCACCCTCATCCCATTCCCCCATAATCCGAGCCCATCCAGCCCAGCTCACTCCTCTCACTCCCACATCCAACCAGCCCCCTCCCGTTCTCTCTCCCTCATCCCACTCCCGCATCCATCCAGCCTCGCCCCTTTCTCTTTCCCCGCTCCGCCATCATTCTACTCCGCCGTCCATCCAACCCCGCCCACTCCTCTCTCCCTCTTTCCAATCCCGTATCCATCCAGTCCAGCCCACTCCTCTCTCCCTCATCTCACTCCTCCATCCAACCAGCCCGCTCCCTTTCTCTCTCCCTCATCCTACTCCCGCATCCTTCCAGCCCTGCCCCCTCCTCTATCCCTAATCCCATTCCCGCATCCATCCAACCCTGTCCCTTCTTCTTTCCCTCACCCCACTCATCCATTCATCCAACCTCATCCTCTTCGTTCTCCCTCACCCCACTCCTCCATCCATCCAGCCCCGCCCCCTTCTCTCTCCCTCATCCCACTCCCGCATCCGTCCAGTCCCGCCCCCTCCTCTCTACCTCATCCCACTCCCCCATCCATCGAGCCCCGTCCCCTCCTCTCTACCTCATCCCAGTCTCCCATCCATCCAACCCTGACCCCTCACCTCTCCTTCACCCCACTCGCCTATCCATCTAACCCTGCCTCCTTCTCTCTCCCTCATCCCTCTCCCCCATCCATCCGGCCCTGCCCCATCCTCTCTTCCTTACCCCACTCCCAAATCCATCTAGCCCTGCACTCTCCTCTCTCCGTCACCCCACTCACGCATCCATCCAGCCCTGTCCCCTCCTCTCTCCCTCACCAGACTCCCCTATCCATCCAGCCCTGCCCCCTCTTCTCTCCCTCACCCCACTCCCCTATGTATCCAGCACTTCCCCGACCCTTCCTCTCTCCCTCATCCCACTCCCGCATTCATCCAGCACCGCCCCCTCCTCTCTCCCGCATCCATCCAGCCGCCCTCCCTCCTCTCTACCTCATTCCACGCCCCCATCCATCCAGACCCGCCCCCTCCTCTCTCCCTCATCCCACTCTCCCATCCATCCAGCCCTGTCCACTCCTCTCTCCCTCATCCCACTCCCCCATTCATCCAACCCTGCCCCCACCTCTCACCCTCATCCAATTCCCGCATCCATCCAGCCTTGCCACCTCCTCTCTCCCTCATCCCACTCCCCCATCCATCCAGCACCACCCCCTTCTCTCTGTCCCTCATCCCACTCCCGCATCCTTCCAGCCCTGCCTCCTCCTCTCTCCCTCATCCCACTACCCCATCCATCGAGCCCTGCCCCCTCCTCTCTCCCTCATCCCACTCCCCCATCCATCCAGCCCTGCCCCGTCCTCTCTCCCCCATCCATCCAACCCTGTCCCGTCCTCTCTCCCTCATCCTACTCTCCTATCCATCCAGCCCTGCCCCCTCCTCTCTCCCTCAACCCACTCTCTCATCAATCTAACCCTGCCCCCTCCTCTCTCCCTCATTCCACTCCCCCATCCATCCAGCCCTGCCCCGTCCTCTCTCCCTCATCCTACTACCCCATCCATCCAGCCCTGCCCCCACCTGTCTCCCTCATCCCACTCCCACATCCATCCCTTTCTCTCTGTCCCTTATCCCACTCCCGCATCCTTCCAGCCCTGCCCCCTCCTCTCCCCCTCATCCCACTACCCCATCCATCCAGCCCCGCCCCCTCCTCTCTCCCTCATACCACTCCCCCATCCATCCAGCCCTGGCCCCTCCTCTCTCCCTCATCCCACTCCCGCATCCATCCAGCCCTGCTCTCTCCTCTTTCTCTCATCCCACTCCCCCATCCATCCAGGCTTGCCACCTCCTCTTTCCCTCACCCCACTCCTCCCTCCATCCAACCTCATTCCCTCCTTTCTCCCTCACCCCAATCCTCCATCCAACCAGCCCCGCCCCCTTCTCTCTCCTTCATCCGTCTACCGCATCCAACCAGTACCGCCCCCTCTTCTCTCCCTCATCCCACTCCAGCATCTATCCGGTCCCGCCCCCTTCTCTCTCCCTCATCTTACTCCCGCATCCATGCAACCCTGGCCCCTCCTCTCTCCCTCATCCCATTCCCCCATCCATTCACCCCTGCCCCCTCCTCTCTCCCTCATCCCATTCCCCGATCCATTCAGCCCTGCCCCCTCCTCTCTCCCTCATCCCATTCCCCCATCCATCAAACCCTGCCACCTCCTCTCTCCCTCATCCCATTCCCCCATCCATCCAACCCTGCCCCCTCCTCTCTCCCTCATCCCATTCCCCCATCCATCCAACCCTGCCTCCTCCTCTCTCCCTCATCCCAATCCCGCATCCATCGAACCCAACCCCTTCTCTCTCCTTTATCCCACTCAGGCATTCATCCAGCCCCACCCCGTTCTCTCTCCCTCATCCCATTCCCCCATCCATCCAGCCCTGCTCCCTCCTCTCTCTCTCATCCCACTCCCGCATCCATCTAGCCCCGTCCTCTCCTCTCTCCCTCATCCCACTTCCCCATCCATCAAACCCCGCCCCCTCCTTTCTCCCTCATTCCACTCCACCATCCATGCAGCCCTGCCCCCTCCTCTCTCCCTAATCCCACTCCGGCATCCATCCAGCTCCGCCACCTCCTCTCTCCCTCATCCCACTCCCACATCCATCCTTCTCTCTTCCTCATCCCACACCCGCATCTATCCAACCCCGCTCCCTCCTCTCGCCCTCATTATACTCCGCCGTCCATCCAACCCCACCCACTCCTCTCTCCCTCCTCCCAATCCCGTATCCATCCAGCCCCGCCCACTCCTCTCTCCCTCATCCCAATCCTCCATCCATCCAGCTCTGTCTCCTCATCTCTCCCTCATCCCACTCCAGCATCCATACAGCCCTGCTCCCTCCTCTCCCCCTCACCCCAGTCCCCCATCCATCCAGCCCTGCTCCCTCTTCTCTCCCTCACCCACCTCCTCCATCCATCCAGCCACGCTCCCTCCTCTCTCCCTCATCCCACTCCCGCATCCATCCAGCCTCGCCCAATTCTCTCCCTCATCCCACTCCTTCATCAATCCAGCCCTGCCCTCTCCCCTTCCCTCATACCACTCCCCCAACCATCTAGCCCTGCCCCCTCCTATCTCAATCACCCCACTCCCCCATCCAACAAGCCCCGCCCCCTTCTCTATTCCTCACCCCTCTACCCTATCCATCCAGGCCCGACACCTCTCTACCTCATCCCACTCCCGTCCTGCCCCCTCATCTATCCCTCATCCCACTCCCCCGTCCATGCAGCCCTGCCCCCTCTTTTCACCCTCATCCCATTCCCCTATCCATCGAGCCCAGCCCACTCCTCTCTCCCTCATCCCACTCCCGCATCCATCCAGCCCAGCCCACTCATCTCTCCCTCATCTCACTCCCCCATCCATCCAGGCCCCTCCCTTTCTCTCTCCCTCATCCCACTCCCGCATCCATCCAGCCTCGCCCCTTTCTCTTTCCCTCATTCCACTCCCGCATCCATCCAGCCCTGCCCTCTCCTCTCTCCCTCACCCAATCCCATGCATCTAGCCCTGCCCCTCCTCTCTCCCTCATCTCACTCCCGCATCCTTCCAGTTCTATCCCATCCTCTCTCCCGCATCCTTCCAGCCCTGGCCCCTCCTCTCTCCCTCATCCCACTCCCGCATCCATCCAGCCCTGCCCCTCCTCTTTCCCTCACCCCACTCCTCCATCCATCCAACCTTATCCCCTCCTTTCTCCCTCACCCCACTCCTCTATCCATCCAGCCCCGACCCCATCAATGCAGCTCTGCTCCCTCCTCTCTCCCTCATCCCATTCCCACATCCATCCAGCCCAGCCCACTCCTCTCTCTCTCATCCCACTCCCCCATCCATCCAGCCTCGCCCCTTTCTCCTTCCCTTATCCCACTCCCGCATCCATCCAGCCCTGCCCTCTCCTCTCTCCCTCACCCGATCCCATGCATCAAGCCCTGCCCCCTCCTCTCTCCCTCACCCCACTCTACCATCCATCAAGTCCTGCCCACTCATCTCTTACTCAACCACCTATCCCATCCATCCAGCCCTGCCCATTCCTCTCTCCCTCACCTAACTCCCCCATCAATCCATCCTTGCTAGCTCCTCTCTCCCTCACCTCACTCCCCCATCCATCCAGCCCCGCCCCCTTCTCTCTCCCTCATCTTACTCCCGCATATATCCAGCCCCGCCCTCTCTTCTCTCCCTCATCCCACTCCCCAATCCATCCAGCTACGCCCCCTCTTCTCTCCCTCATCACACTCCCGAATCGTTCCAACGCTGCCCCCTCCTCTCTCCCTCATCCCACTCCCGCATCAATCCAGCCCTGCCTCCTCCTCTCTCCCTCTTCCCACTCCCCCATCCATGCAGCCCCGCTCCTCCTCTCTCCCTCATCCCACTCCCGCATCTATCCAGCCCCGTCCCCGTCTCCCTCAATACCATTTCCCCATCCATCGAGCCCCGCCCCCTCCTCTCTCCCTCATCTCATTCCCCCATCCATGCAGCCCTGCTCACTCCTCTCTCCCTCATCCCACTCCCGCATCCATCCAGCCCCGCCCTCTCCTCTCTCCCTCATCCCACTCCCCCATCCATCCAGCCCTGCCCCCTTCTCTCTCCCTCATCCCACTCCCGCATATATCCAGCCCTGCCCCCTCTTCTATCCCTCATCCCACTTTCCAATCCATCAAGCTCCGCCACCTCCTCTCTCCCTCATCCCACTCCCGCATTCTTCCAGCCCTGCCACCTCCTCTCTCCCTTATCCCACTCCCGCATCCATCCAGCCCTGCCTCCTCCTCTCTTCCTCATTCCACTCCCGCATCCATGCAGCCCTGCCCCCTCCTCTTTCCCTCACCCCACTCCTCCATCCATCCAACCTCATCCCCTCCTTTCTCCATCACCCTACTCCTCCATCCATTAAGCCCCACCCCCTTCTCTCTCCCTCATACCTCTACCGCATCCATCCAGTAATGCCCCCTCTTCTCTCCCTCATCCCACTCCCGCATCCATGGAGACCCGCCCCCTCCTCTCTACCTCATCCCACTCCGCAATCCATCCAGCCTCGTCCCCTCCTCTCTACCTCATCCCACTCCTCCATCCATCCAGCAGCACCCCCTCCTCTCTCCCTCATCCCATTCCCGCATCCATCCAGCCCCGCCCCCTCC
Source organism: Cancer borealis (assembly GCA_036785275.1). Taxonomy (NCBI): domain Eukaryota; kingdom Metazoa; phylum Arthropoda; class Malacostraca; order Decapoda; family Cancridae; genus Cancer; species Cancer borealis. Next base: position 92,087 of record JAXIVD010000778.1, read on the forward strand.
TCTCTCCCTCATCCCACTCCACAATCCATCCAGCCCCCCACCCCCTCCTCTCTCCCTCATCCCACTCCCGCATCTATTAAGCCCCGCCCCCTCCTCTCTCCCTCATCTCATTCCCCCATTAATTCAGCCCTGCCCCCTCCTCTCTCCTCATCCCACTCCCGCATCCTTCCAGCCCTGCCCTCTCCTCTCTCCCTCATCCCATTCCCGCATCCATCCAGCCCTGCCCCCCCTCTTTCCCTCACCCCACTCCTCCATCCATCCAACCTTATCCCCTCCTTTCTCCCTCACCCCACTCCTCTATCCATCCAGCCCCGCCCCCTTCTCTCTCCCTCATCCCTCTACCGCATCCATCCAGTACCGCCCCCTCCTCTCTCCCTCATCCCACTCCCCCATCCATCCAGCCCCGCCCCCTGCTCTCTACCTCATCCCACTACCCCATCCATCCAGCCGCACCCCCTCCTCTCCCTCATCCCATTCCCGCATCCATCCAGCCCCGCCCCCTCCTCTCTCCCTCATCCCACTTCCCCATCCATCAAGCCCCGCCCCCTCCTCTCTCCCTCATCTCACTCCTCCATCCATGCAGCTCTACCCCCTCCTATCTCCATCATCCCACTCCCCAATCCATCCAGCCCTGCCCCCTCCTCTCTCCTTCATCCAACTCCCGCATCCATCCAGCCCCGCCCCCTTCTCTCTGAACCTTATCCCACTCCCGCATCCTTCCAGCCCTGCCCCCTCCTCTCTTCCTCATCTCACTACCCCATCCATTCAGCCCTGTCCCCTCCTCTCTCCCTAATTCACCCAGCCCTGTCCCCTCTTCTCTCCCTCATCCCACAACAGCATCTATCCTGTCCCGCCCCCTTGCCTTTCACTCATTTTACTAACGCATCCATGCAACCCTGCTCCCTCTCTCCCTCAACCCATTCCCCTATCCATCAAACCCTACCCTCTTCCATCTTCCTTATCCCATTCCCCCATCCATCAAGCCCTGCCTCCTCTTCTCTCCCTCATCCCACTCCCCCATCCATCCAGCCCCCGCCCTCCTCTCTCCATCATCCCACTCCCGCATCCATCCAGCCTAACCCCTTGTCTCTCCCTTATCCCACTCCGGCATCCATCCAGCCCCGCCCTGTTCTCTCTCCCTCATCCATCCAGCCCCTCCCCCTCCTCTCTCTCTCATCCCACTCCCGGATCCATCTAGCCCCGCCCCTTCCTCTCTCCCTCATCCCACTTCCCCATCCATCCAGCCCCGTCCCTTTCTCTCTCCCTCATCCCACTCCCGCATCCATCCAGCCCTGCCCCCTCTTCTCTCCTTCATCCCACTCCCCCATCCATGCAGCCCTGCTCCCTCCTCTCTCCCTCATCCCATTTCCCCATCCATCCAGCCTAGCCCACTCCTCTCTCCCTCATCCCACTCCCCCATCAATGCAGCCCTGCTCCTTCCTCTCTCCCTCATCCCATTCCCCAATCCATCTAGCCCAGCCCACTCCTCTCTCTCTCATCCCACTCCCCCATCCATCCAGCCTCGCCCCTTTCTCTTTCTCTTATCCCACTCCCGCATCCATCCAGCCCTACTCTCTCCTCTCTCCCTCACCCGATCCCATGCATCAAGCCCTGCCCCCTCCTCTCTCCCTCACCCCACTCTACCATCCATCAAGTCCTGCCCACTCATCTCTTCCTCAACCACCTATCCCATCCATCCAGCCCTGCCCCTTCCTCTCTCCCTCACCCAACTCCTCCATCAATCCATCCTTGCTAGCTCCTCTCTCCCTCACCTCACTCCCCCATCCATCCAGCCCCGCCCCCTTCTCTCTCCCGCATATATCCAGCCCCGCCCTCTCTTCTCTCCCTCATCCCACTCCCCAATCCATCCAGCTCCGCCCCCTCTTCTCTCCCTCATCACACTCCCACATCCTTCCAACGCTGCCCCCTCCTCTCTCCTTCATCCCACTCCTGCATCAATCCAGCCCTGCCTCCTCCTCTCTCCCTCTTCCCACTCCCCGATCCATGTAGCCTCGCTCCTCCTCTCTCCCTCATCCCACTCCTGCATCTATCCAGCCCCGTCCCCTCCTCTCTCCCTCAATACCATTTCCCCACCCATCGAGCCCCGCCCCCTCCTCTCTCCCTCATCTCATTCCCCCATCCATGCAGCCCTGCTCCCTCCTCTCTCCCTCATCCCACTCCCGCATCCACCCAGCCCCGCCCTCTCATCTATCCCTCATCCCACCCCCACATCCATTCAGCCCCGCCCTCTCCTCTATCCCTCATCCCACTCCCACATCCATCCAGCCCCGCCCCCTTCTCTCTCTCCCTCATCTCACTCCCGCATATATCCAGCCGCGCCCTCTCTTCTCTCCCTCATCGCACTCCCCAATTTATCAAGCTCCACCACCTCCTCTCTCCCTCATCCCACTCCCGCATCCTTCCAGCCCTGCCCCCTCCTCTCTCTCTTATCCCACTCCCGCATCCATCCAGCCCGGCCCCCTACTCTTTCCCTCATCCCACTCCTCCATCCATCCAACCTCATCTCCTTCTTTCTCCATCACCCTACTCCTCCATCCATTCAGCCCCACTCCCTTCTCTCTCTCTTATCCCACTCCCGCCTCCATGCAGCCCCGCCCCCTCCTCTCTACCTCATCCCACTCCGCTATCCATCCACCCTCGTCCCCTCCTCTCTACTTCATCCCATTCCTCCATCCATCCAGCCGCACCCCCTCCACTCTCCCTCATCCTATTCCCGCATCCATCCAGCCCCGCCCCCTCCTCTCTCCCTCACCCCACTTCCCCATCCATCAAACCCCGCCCCCTCCTCTCTCCCTCGTCTCACTCCCCCATCCATGCAGCAATGTCCCCTCCTCTCTTCCTTACCATGCTCCCCCATCCATCAAGCCCTGACCCTCTACCGCATCTATCCAGTACTGCCCCCTCTCTCCCTCATCCCACTCACACATCCATCCAGCCCCGCCCCCTCCTCTCTACCTCATCCCAGTACCCCATCCATCCAGTCCCGTCCCCTCCTCTCTCCCTCATCCCACTCACCCATCCATCCAGCCGCACCCCCTCCTCTCCCCCTCATCCCACTCCCGCATCTATCCAGCCCCGCCCCCTCCTCTCTCCCTCATCCCACTCACACATCCATCCAGCCCCGCCTCCTCCTCTCTACCTCATCCCACTCCCCCATCTATCTAGCCGCACCCGCTCCTCTCTCCCTCATCCCAGCCCCGCCCCCTCCTCTCTCCCTCATCCCACTTCCCCATCCATCAAGCCCCGCCCCCTCCTCTCTCCCTTATCTCACTCCCCCGTCTATACAGCCCTACCCCTCCTCTCTCTTTCACCCTTTTCCCCCATCCATCCAGCCCTGCCCCCTTTTCTCTCCCTCACCCCAGTCCCCCAACCATCCAGCCCTGACCCCCCCTTTCTCCCTTACCCCAATCCCCTACCCATCTAACCCTGTCCCCTCCTCTCTCCCTCATCCCACTCCCCCATCCATCCGGCCCTGCACACTCCTCTCTCCCTCACCCCACTCCCTCATCCATCCAGCTCTGCCCCCTCCTCTCTCCCCCATCCATCCAGCCTCGTAAGGGCCAGTAGGCCTGTTGCTGTTTGTTCTTCCTATGTGTCCTATGTGTCCTCTCTCCCTGACCCTGCTGCTCCATCCATCCAGCCCTGCCCCCTTTTCTCTCCCTCACCCCAGTCCCCCATCCATCCAGCCCTGCCTCTTCCTCTCTCCCCCACCTTGCTCCCCCATCCATCCAACCCTGCCCTCTTTTCTCTACCTAACACCAGTCCCCCATCCATCCAGCCCTGCCCACTCCTCTCTCCCTTACCTCACTCCCCTATCCATCTAATTTTGCCCCCTCCTCTCTCCGTCATCCCACTCCCCCTTCCATCCAACCCTGTCCCCTCCTCTCTCCCTCACCCCTCTCCCTCATCCATCCAGCCCTGCACCCCTCCTCTCTCCCTCACCCCACTCTCCCATCCATTCAGCCCTGCCCCCTCCTCTCTCCATCACCCCACTCCCCCATCCATCTAACCGTGCCCCCTCCTCTCTCCCTCACCCCATTTCCCCATCCATCAAGCCCCGCCCCCTCCTCTCTCCCTCGTCTCACTCCCCCATCCATGCAGCAATGCCCCCTCCTCTCTCCCTCACCCTGCTACCCCATCCATCCAGCCCTGACCCTCTACCGCATCCATCCAGTACTGCCCCCTCCTCTCTCCCTCATCCCACTCCCACATCCATCCAGCCCCGCCCCCTCTTCTCTACCTCATCTCACTACCCCATCCATCTAGCCCCATCCCCTCCTCTCTATCTCATCCCTCTCCCCCATCCATCCAGCCGCACCCCCTCCTCTTTCCCTCATCCCACTCCCACATCCATCCAGTCCCGCCCCCTCTTCTCTACCTCATCCCACTACCCCATCCATCTAGCCCCATCCCCTCCTCTCTATCTCATCCCTCTCCCCCATCCATCCAGCCGCACCCCCTCCTCTTTCCCTCATCCCATTCCCCCATCCATCCAGCCCTGTCCCCTCTTCTCTTCCTCATCCCACTCCAGCATCTATCCTGTCCCGCCCCCTTGTCTCTCCCTCATCTTACTCCCGCATCCATGCAACCCTGCTCCCTCCTCTCTCCCTCAACCCATTCCCCCATCCATCAAACCCTGCCCCCTCCCCTCTTCCTCATCCCATTCCCCCATCCATCCAGCCCTGCCTCCTCCTCTCTCCCTCATCCCACTCCCCCATCCATCGAGCCCTTGCCCTCCTCTCTCCATCATCCCACTCCGCATCGATCCAGCCCAACCCCTTCTCTCTCCCTTGTCCCACTCCGGCATCCATCCAGGCCCGCCCTGTTCTCTCTCCCTCATCCCACTCCCGCATCCATCCAGCCCCTCCCCCTCCTCTCTCTCTCTCATTCCACTCCCGCATCCATCTAGCCCCGCCTCCTCCTCTCTCCCTCATCCCACTTCCCCATCCATCCAGCGCCGTCCCTTTCTCTCTCCCTCATCCCACTCCCGCATCCATGCAGCCCTGCTCCCTCCTTTCTCACTCACTCTACTCCCCTAACCATCCAACCCTGCCCCCTCCTCTCTCCCTCACCCCACTCCCCCATCGATCCAGCCTTGCCTCTTTCATTCTCACTCACCCCACTCTCCAATCCATCCAGCCCTGCCCCCTCTTCTCTCCCTCACCCGACTCCCACATCCATCCATCTTTGCCCCTTCCTCTTTCCCTCACCTTACTCCAACAACAATCCAGCTCTGCCCCTATCTCTTTCCTTCATCCCACTCTTCCATCAATCCATCCCTGCCCCCTACTCCCTCCCTCACCCCACTCCACCATCCATCTAGCCCTGCTCCATCTTCTCTCCCTTACCTCACTCCCCCATCCATCCGGCTCAGCCTTCTTTTCTCTCCCTTATCCCATTCCCCCATCCATCCAGACCTACCGCCTCCTCTCTCCCTCACCCCACTCTATCCAGCCCTGCCCCCTTTCTTCTCCCTCACCCGACTCCCCCATCTATCCAGCCCCTCTTTTCTCCCTCACCTCACTTCCCCATCCATCCAGCCCTGCCCCCTTTTCTCTCCCTTACCCCACTCCCCCATCCATCCAGCCCTGTCCCCTCCTCTCTCCATCACCCCACTTCCCTATCCATCCAGCCCTGCCCCCTCTTCTCTCCCTCACCTCACTCCCCCATCCTTCTAGCCCTGCCCCTTATCCTCTCCCTCACCCCACTCACCCATCCATCCAATCCAGTCCCTTTTTTCTCCCTCATCCCACTCCACCATCTATCCAGCCCTGCCTCCTCCTCTCTCCCTCACCCCATTCCACCATCCATCCAGCCCTGCTCCTTCTCTCCATTACCCGACTCCCCAATTAATCCACCCCTGTCCCCTTTTCTCTCCCTCACCTCACTCCCCCATCCATTCAGTCCTGCCCCCTCTTCTCTCCCTCATTCTACTCCCCCATCCCTCCAACCCTGCTCCTTCTTCTCTGCCTCACCCCACTCCCCCATCCATCCAGCCCTACCCCATTTTCTCTGCCTTACCCCACTCCCCCATCCATCCAACCCTACTCCATTTTCTCTCCGTCACCCAACTCCCCCATCAATCCAGCCCCTGTCCCATTTTTTCACCCTCCCCCACTCCCCCATCCATCCAGCCGTACCCCCTTTCCTCTCCCTCACCCGACTCCTCCATCCATCCAGCCCAGCCCCCTCTTCTCCCACTCACCTCACTCCCCCATCCATCCAGCCCTGCCCCCTTTTCTCTCCCTCACCTCACTCTCCCTTCCATCCAGCCCTGTCCCCTCCTCTAACCCTTACCCCAATTCCCCATTCATCCAGCCCTGTCCCCTCCTCTTTCCCTCACCTCACTCCCCCATCCATCCAGCCCTGCACCCTTCTCTCTCAATCACCCCACTCATCCATTCATCCAGCCCTGCCTTCGCCTTTCTCTCTCATCCTACTCCCCTATCCATCCAGCCCTGCCCACTTTTCTCTCCCTCACCCAACTCCCCCATCTATCCAGCCCTTCCCCTTCTTCCCTGCTTCACCCGACTCTCCCTTCCATCCAGCCCTGTCCCCTCCTCTCTCCCTCACCCCACTCCCGCATCCATCAAGCCCTGCCCATTTTTTTCTCCCTCACCCCACTCCCAAATCCATCCAGCCCTGCCTCCTCCTCTCTCACTCACCCCACCCGCCCATCCATCCAGCCTTGCCCCCTCTTCTCTCCCTCACCCTACTCCTCCATCTATCCAGCCCTGCCCCTTCTTCTCTCCCTCACCCCACTCCCCCATCCATCCAGCCCTGCCCTTTTCTCTCCCTCACCCTTTTCCCCATCCAGCCAGCCCTGCCCCCTCTTCTCTCCACTCCACCATCCATGCAGCCCTGCCCCTTCCTCTCTCCCTCACCCCACTCCCCCATCCATCCATCCCTGCTAGCTCCTTTCCCTCTCACCCCACTCCCCCATCCATCCCCATAAAGCAAGTATCACATAACATCAAATCAGAATTTAAAGAATGACTGACTTGATGTGGTGAAATTGTAATTATCAATTAACTTGTTAACTTGGTACGATTGTTAAGGAGTGTATTTGTGTTGTTCAGTGATCTAGACAAACTGTTGATAATTTGAATACTTGTTTCGAATCTTTGTTCATTATCTCTTTGTTTCATCCATAAATGACTTAGCACTGTCCCTCGGCTTGTGTATTCAGTCAGCTAGCGTCCTTCTACCTGGCTACAGTTTAGCAGAATAAAGCCTAACCAAAGGAGGTTCTTGAGTATCTAGTCCTTTCTCATTACTTACAGTATTAATAATCAACAAACAACACTAATCACATCTAATTACTGTAAAGAGTAAGATATTGCCAGCCTTCCTTCACCACTTGGCACTGAATGACACAACACAATACCAACATAATCTGCAAAACCATCCTGGAATACACATTATTTCCCCTTAATACCGAATACAACTATACTATAATTACAAACATTTACACGTAATTACTAAACAGTCATGGTAAATGTAAACTTTATACTCACTTTTTAACTTTATTGGTCTGAAGATGTCCAATCATGTGCCATTTCATTTCAGAACACTGCCAGCAACTGAAAAAATAAGATCAGAAAATAGTGTGAGCCTCATATGACACCAAGAGTTGACCAATGAAGTAAAATTTTAAATATGGTGTGAAAAAGTTGCAACCTTCTTTTTTCCTGCAGGTGACATTGTATCCAAGAAAGAAGAATAAAGAATGGGAAGAAAATAAAAAGGAAAAATCAATGGACATTTAAAGGTAGAATGAGATAGACATTCAGAACATTAAAGAAAAGGAAAAAACATTAGTACTGTAGTGAGTGAGACCTTTTTGATAGCAAGGCAATATGGGATGCTTGGATATTGTTGGGGGTGCAGTATTTGAAGGAGATAGCATGCTCTCATAACATCACAACACTCTCCACATCATATTTTGTTTTACTGATACTTTTTGCTGCACATGATCACCTGCCCTTTACTTGTTGTCTCTGGTAGGAATTTCAGGGGATCATTATGGGAGTTGGATTGATCAGTTTTGGGGAGACATTCTTCAGTGGTCATAGTAGGTAGTTCCTCGGCTCTAATAGGTGCTCGCCAGGAGATCTGATGATTCTTTGGGGCAAGCTGGAATGCTTTCCGTGCTAATATTTGCTGGGCTTGGTGGATTGGCAGTTGTTTGCTGTTGAGGTGTCTGGAGGTGTCGGGTATGGTGATTCAACCAGTGGTGGAGGAGCGAGGTCACCTGTTAATACTGTTGAGAGTCTTCCATCGGGGAAGCGTATTCTTGAAAAGTTGGGAGTTGCCGAGAATATTTCCACTGCTTCCACGAGCGGATCAGACTTAGACTGGCGTACAAACTTCCGTAGTAGGGCCGGACCTCCCTGTAGGCAGTCAGGCAACGTATATCCACTTCCTGACCTTCTGTGGAACTTGAAGAGCCACTCATGGGGTGTTGAGTTGGTAGTTGTACATAGAAGAGAGCATATAGAATGCAAAGACTTAATGAAGTTATGAGTATTTCCGCTATCGACCATGGCCTTTAATTCAGTATGGTTTACAGTGGTGCCTACCATAGAACATCTGGCTTGTGAGGAGCACTAGGATGGTTTGGTGGCAGCAATGAAAGCGGAGTTAGTATAGGCTGTCGGTTTTTCTCTGCCTTTTGACCTGCAGACATTTGAAAAGTGGCCTTTCTTCCCACAGAAGAGGCAATCAAGATTCCTAGCAAGGCATTTGTATCGAGGATAATTATCTCTGCCACAGAACTGGCATTTACTACTGGATCGAGACATAGGTTCACTTCTAGCAGCAGCACACTTTGGAGATGGTTCTGTGATTGAGTTATAAGTTAGTTCGGGTGGCTGGATTGAAGCTTGGGCCACAATGTTCGAGTTTGTGTAGGATGCAGCATTTTGTTGGGCCATCTCTAGACTTTTTGCAGTTGCTATAGCATCGTCCAGTTTGAGTGCATAGTTTTCCAACAGGCATTGACAGATTCAACATACTCGACACCTCCAGACACCTCAACAGCAAACAACTGCCAATCCACTAAGCCCAGCAAATATTAGCACGGAAAGCATTCCAGCTTGCCCAAAAGAATCATCCGATCTTTCAGCGAGCACCCATAGAGCCAACAAACTTCCTACTATGACCACTGAAGAATGTCTCCCCAAAACTGATCAATCCAACTCCCATAACGATCCCCTGAAATTCCTACCAGAGACAACAAGTAAAAGGCGGGTGATCATGCACAGCAAAAAGTATCAGTAAAACAAAATATGTTGCGGAGTGTTGTGATGTTATGAGAGCATGCTATCTCCTTCAAATACTGCACCCCCAACAATATCCAAGCATCCCATATTACCTTGCTATACGTACTTATGTACTGCCCATATATATATATATATATATATATATATATATATATATATATATATATATATATATATATATATATATATATATATATATATATTTTTTTTTTTTTTTTTTTTTTTTTTTTTTTTTTTTTTTTTTTTTTTTTTTTTTTTTTTTTTTTTTTCCTAGGACTAATATCCCGTTTCTTGTTTGCAGATATATGATGTCAATAGAGTTGAATAAATTGTTGTGAGTGAGAGACCTTTTTGAAAGCAAGCTTATATGGGGTGCTGGGATATTGTGGGGGGTGCAGTATATGAAGGAGATAGCATGCTCTCATAACTTCACAACAAGTACAGTTAAAATATAGTATACTAGATAACTACAAATACACTTTTTTTAATAATTCTTTCTTCTTTAGGTAAGCCGGCAATCACAAGTGGCCTTTTTTATTATTTCGTTTTTTACTGCCCTTGGCCGGTTCTCCAATAGCATAAATAAAATTATACTGTTGTAGAATTGCTAGTACATCCAGTCCAGCCACCTGGTGGTCATTAGCTTTATCCATCAGCTCCTATACATACACTCACCTGGTGGTCATTAGCTTTATCCACCAGCTCCTGTACATACACTCACCTGGTGGTCATTAGCTTTATCCATCAGCTCCTGTACATACACTCACCTCGTGGTCATTAGCTTTATCCACCAGCTCCTGTACATACACTCACCTGGTGGTCATTAGCTTTATCCACCAGCTCCTGTACATACACTCACCTGGTGGTCATTAGTTTTATCCACCAGCTCCTGTACATACACTCACCTGGTGGTCATTAGTTTTATCCACCAGCTCCTGTACATACACTCACCTGGTGGTCATTAGTTTTATCCACCAACTCCTGTACATACACTCACCTGGTGGTCATTAGCTTTATCCACCAGCTCCTGTACACACACTCACCTGGTGGTCATTAGCTTTATCCACCAGCTCCTGTACATACACTCACCTGGTGATCATTAGCTTTATCCACCAGCTCCTGTACATACACTCACCTGGTGGTCATTAGTTTTATCCACCAGCTCCTGTACATACACTCACCTGGTGGTCATTAGCTTTATCCACCAGTTCCTGTACATACACTCACCTGGTGCTCATTAGCTTTATCCACCAGCTCCTGTACATACACTCACCTGCTGGTCATTAGCTTTATCCACCAGCTCCTGTACATACACTCACCTGGTGGTCATTAGTTTTATCCACCAGCTCCTGTACATACACTCACCTGGTGGTCATTAGCTTTATCCACCTTTTTGATCATTAAATATCACAGTATTATATCGTGCATATGATAAGATTTGGGCTTCAAATATTATGGATTGAAAACATTACTTCATAAGAATGTGGTTATCATGTGCTATCATAAGAAGCAACTTTAAAACTGCAGAAATTGATTTATGTATTGCTGTTTGAAAGAGAAGCCATGCTAGGTAAAGTCAGTGATAGAGATGCGACATGACTTACAAGTCACATATGCATTGATGACTGTCCACATTACAGATGAGTTGGACTACAGCCTGCGAGCCAGTCACTCTGCAGCTCCTAGTACTCCCATAAAGCCTTCGCCTGCCTTGCATCTGTCCAGTCCCATCACACAATGGGGGAGGACACCATCTTCTGGTGCGTGACTCTTACTCTTCCTTGGACCAGTGCTGCCATCTCATTCTGCTTGATTCTAATGAACATTTGTAGTGTAGTGTAGTATTAGGAGGATGGTCCATTTATTCTTATTGTAAGTTGAATACCAGTAGCATTCAAGTAACTGTTCATATTTTCACTATAGGAGTATGTGTACATGCTTTACCTGAAAGTTATTGTTCCCCACATGTTCTTGTGTGATAGGATTGTTGTGAGGAATTCACAAAGTAGAGTAACTGAGGAAGTCAAATCTCTACCTACTCTGAATTGGTATTTATTTAACTGATGGTCTTTGTGCAGGAGTGATGGTGTATTATGGCGTTTTTGCCACTATAGCCTTGTTACAACAGTTGGTCACCCAGCCAGTTCCTGGTTACCAGTGTGCCTTGGCTGCTGCCTTTCAGTGGTTATGAAAGGAATTAAACCTAACCAATTACAGTCACTCAACATGATACTAGTGGTGGGAGAGTTAAGATCAGACAAACTCTACTTGAACCATGGTAATCATTATGACTCGAATAACAATGATTTATGTACCTTGAGTGTGTTGTCAGTGGTTATAGTGTAGGCCTCGGCACTCTCATGACTACCCCTAAGATCAATATTTGAGTGTTTCAAAACACAAGGCATTACATTGGTTGGCAGCTCAGTGAAGATCCGCTGTCAAGATATGATGTTTTAAGAAGAAAAATTACATGTGCACCAAAAGTGGTGCCCTTTGCATTATTAATTAGAATCAGAATGTGGATCCAATGGAGATTGACCTGCAACCTGGGATGGGTTGGCGGGCTAAAAGGTGGGTAAGGTTGTAATGTTGGTGTACATGTTATCATTACATTATGACATCATTATCAAAGTGGTGCAGACATAGCCAGGTTTTTGCCGAACACTCCCCTAAAGAGACTGGTCACAGCAGAACAATATCCTCTGTTCTTGTTCATATGCCTCATCCTTGCACACTCCAAACCTATCTATCTTCAATCATCTACATCTACTTGACAAAAAAAGTCAGCCCCTCGTTAATGTTATATCTGTTTGGTGTAGTAGATTTAGGTAGGCTACTAAATGTCAATAAATCAATTATCAGGCAGCAATATTTTTTTTCTTTTATTTATATCTTTTACCGAGGTTCCTTTTACTACTTTTCTAATATGGATCTAACGTATATATATATATATATATATATATATATATATATATATATATATATATATATATATATATATATATATGTATATATTTATATTTATAAATAGAAGAGTGGCCTTTCACTATATGGATAAAGAAATGATGAAGAAGATTATCACTACAATGATTAGACCAAAAATGGAATATGCTGCAATTGTATGGTCTACGCATAAGAAAAAACAAAAAGAAACTTGAAAGAATACAACGAATGGCAACAAAAATGATTTCAGAGTTAGAAGGGAGGACGTACGAGGAGAGGCTGGAAGAAATGAATTTGCCAACACTTGAGGAAAGAAGGGAAAGAGGTGACCTGATAGCAGTATACAAACTGTTAAATGGAATGGATCAAACAGATATGAATATACTATCAAGGGAAGAAGCTGCTTATACAAGAGGCCACAAGAGGAAATTAAAAAATGGAAGATGCTTGAATAACTCAATTCATTAGAATCAAGCAGAATGAGATGGCAGCACTGGTCCAAGGAAGAGTAAGAGTCACGCACCAGAAGATGGTGTCCTCCCCCATTGTGTGATGGGACTGGACAGATGCAAGGCAGGCGAAGGCTTTATGGGAGTACTAGGAGCTGCAGAGTGACTGGCTCGCAGGCTGTAGTCCAACTCATCTGTAATGTGGACAGTCATCAATGCATATGTGACTTGTAAGTCATGTCGCATCTCTATCACTGACTTTACCTAGCATGGCTTCTCTTTCAAACAGCAATACATAAATCAATTTCTGCAGTTTTAAAGTTGCTTCTTATGATAGCACATGATAACCACATTCTTATGAAGTAATGTTTTCAATCCATAATATTTGAAGCCCAAATCTTATCATATGCACGATATAATACTGTGATATTTAATGATCAAAAAGGTGGATAAAGCTAATGACCACCAGGTGAGTGTATGTACAGGAGCTGGTGGATAAAACTAATGACCACCAGGTGAGTGTATGTACAGGAGCTGGTGGATAAAGCTAATGACCAGCAGGTGAGTGTATGTACAGGAGCTGGTGGATAAAGCTAATGAGCACCAGGTGAGTGTATGTACAGGAACTGGTGGATAAAGCTAATGACCACCAGGTGAGTGTATGTACAGGAGCTGGTGGATAAAACTAATGACCACCAGGTGAGTGTATGTACAGGAGCTGGTGGATAAAGCTAATGATCACCAGGTGAGTGTATGTACAGGAGCTGGTGGATAAAGCTAATGACCACCAGGTGAGTGTGTGTACAGGAGCTGGTGGATAAAGCTAATGACCACCAGGTGAGTGTATGTACAGGAGTTGGTGGATAAAACTAATGACCACCAGGTGAGTGTATGTACAGGAGCTGGTGGATAAAACTAATGACCACCAGGTGAGTGTATGTACAGGAGCTGGTGGATAAAACTAATGACCACCAGGTGAGTGTATGTACAGGAGCTGGTGGATAAAGCTAATGACCACCAGGTGAGTGTATGTACAGGAGCTGGTGGATAAAGCTAATGACCACGAGGTGAGTGTATGTACAGGAGCTGATGGATAAAGCTAATGACCACCAGGTGAGTGTATGTACAGGAGCTGGTGGATAAAGCTAATGACCACCAGGTGAGTGTATGTATAGGAGCTGATGGATAAAGCTAATGACCACCAGGTGGCTGGACTGGATGTACTAGCAATTCTACAACAGTATAATTTTATTTATGCTATTGGAGAACCGGCCAAGGGCAGTAAAAAACGAAATAATAAAAAAGGCCACTTGTGATTGCCGGCTTACCTAAAGAAGAAAGAATTATTAAAAAAAGTGTATTTGTAGTTATCTAGTATACTATATTTTAACTGTACTTGTTGTGAAGTTATGAGAGCATGCTATCTCCTTCATATACTGCACCCCCCACAATATCCCAGCACCCCATATAAGCTTGCTTTCAAAAAGGTCTCTCACTCACAACAATTTATTCAACTCTATTGACATCATATATCTGCAAACAAGAAACGGGATATTAGTCCTAGGAAAAAAAAAAAAAAAAAAAAAAAAAAAAAAAAAAAAAAAAAAAAAAAAAAAAAAAAAAAAAAAAAAAATATATATATATATATATATATATATATATATATATATATATATATATATATATATATATATATATATATATATATATATATGGGCAGTACATAAGTACGTATAGCAAGGTAATATGGGATGCTTGGATATTGTTGGGGGTGCAGTATTTGAAGGAGATAGCATGCTCTCATAACATCACAACACTCCGCAACATATTTTGTTTTACTGATACTTTTTGCTGTGCATGATCACCCGCCTTTTACTTGTTGTCTCTGGTAGGAATTTCAGGGGATCGTTATGGGAGTTGGATTGATCAGTTTTGGGGAGACATTCTTCAGTGGTCATAGTAGGAAGTTTGTTGGCTCTATGGGTGCTCGCTGAAAGATCGGATGATTCTTTTGGGCAAGCTGGAATGCTTTCCGTGCTAATATTTGCTGGGCTTAGTGGATTGGCAGTTGTTTGCTGTTGAGGTGTCTGGAGGTGTCGAGTATGTTGAATCTGTCAATGCCTGTTGGAAAACTATGCACTCAAACTGGACGATGCTATAGCAACTGCAAAAAGTCTAGAGATGGCCCAACAAAATGCTGCATCCTACACAAACTCGAACATTGTGGCCCAAGCTTCAATCCAGCCACCCGAACTAACTTATAACTCAATCACAGAACCATCTCCAAAGTGTGCTGCTGCTAGAAGTGAACCTATGTCTCGATCCAGTAGTAAATGCCAGTTCTGTGGCAGAGATAATTATCCTCGATACAAATGCCTTGCTAGGAATCTTGATTGCCTCTTCTGTGGGAAGAAAGGCCACTTTTCAAATGTCTGCAGGTCAAAAGGCAGAGAAAAACCGACAGCCTATACTAACTCCGCTTTCATTGCTGCCACCAAACCATCCTAGTGCTCCTCACAAGCCAGATGTTCTATGGTAGGCACCACTGTAAACCATACTGAATTAAAGGCCATGGTCGATAGCGGAAATACTCATAACTTCATTAAGTCTTTGCATTCTATATGCTCTCTTCTATGTACAACTACCAACTCAACACCCCATGAGTGGCTCTTCAAGTTCCACAGAAGGTCAGGAAGTGGATATACGTTGCCTGACTGCCTACAGGGAGGTCCGGCCCTACTACGGAAGTTTGTACGCCAGTCTAAGTCTGATCCGCTCGTGGAAGCAGTGGAAATATTCTCGGCAACTCCCAACTTTTCAAGAATACGCTTCCCCGATGGAAGACTCTCAACAGTATTAACAGGTGACCTCGCTCCTCCACCACTGGTTGAATCACCATACCCGACACCTCCAGACACCTCAACAGCAAACAACTGCCAATCCACCAAGCCCAGCAAATATTAGCACGGAAAGCATTCCAGCTTGCCCCAAAGAATCATCAGATCTCCTGGCGAGCACCTATTAGAGCCGAGGAACTACCTACTATGACCACTGAAGAATGTCTCCCCAAAACTGATCAATCCAACTCCCATAATGATCCCCTGAAATTCCTACCAGAGACAACAAGTAAAGGGCAGGTGATCATGTGCAGCAAAAAGTATCAGTAAAACAAAATATGATGTGGAGAGTGTTGTGATGTTATGAGAGCATGCTATCTCCTTCAAATACTGCACCCCCAACAATATCCAAGCATCCCATATTGCCTTGCTATCAAAAAGGTCTCACTCACTACAGTACTAATGTTTTTTCCTTTTCTTTAATGTTCTGAATGTCTATCTCATTCTACCTTTAAATGTCCATTGATTTTTCCTTTTTATTTTCTTCCCATTCTTTATTCTTCTTTCTTGGATACAATGTCACCTGCAGGAAAAAAGAAGGTTGCAACTTTTTCACACCATATTTAAAATTTTACTTCATTGGTCAACTCTTGGTGTCATATGAGGCTCACACTATTTTCTGATCTTATTTTTTCAGTTGCTGGCAGTGTTCTGAAATGAAATGGCACATGATTGGACATCTTCAGACCAATAAAGTTAAAAAGTGAGTATAAAGTTTACATTTACCATGACTGTTTAGTAATTACGTGTAAATGTTTGTAATTATAGTATAGTTGTATTCGGTATTAAGGGGAAATAATGTGTATTCCAGGATGGTTTTGCAGATTATGTTGGTATTGTGTTGTGTCATTCAGTGCCAAGTGGTGAAGGAAGGCTGGCAATATCTTACTCTTTACAGTAATTAGATGTGATTAGTGTTGTTTGTTGATTATTAATACTGTAAGTAATGAGAAAGGACTAGATACTCAAGAACCTCCTTTGGTTAGGCTTTATTCTGCTAAACTGTAGCCAGGTAGAAGGACGCTAGCTGACTGAATACACAAGCCGAGGGACAGTGCTAAGTCATTTATGGATGAAACAAAGAGATAATGAACAAAGATTCGAAACAAGTATTCAAATTATCAACAGTTTGTCTAGATCACTGAACAACACAAATACACTCCTTAACAATCGTACCAAGTTAACAAGTTAATTGATAATTACAATTTCACCACATCAAGTCAGTCATTCTTTAAATTCTGATTTGATGTTATGTGATACTTGCTTTATGGGGATGGATGGGGGAGTGGGGTGAGAGGGAAAGGAGCTAGCAGGGATGGATGGATGGGGGAGTGGGGTGAGGGAGAGAGGAAGGGGCAGGGCTGCATGGATGGTGGAGTGGAGAGAAGAGGGGGCAGGGCTGGCTGGATGGGGAAAAGGGTGAGGGAGAGAAAAGGGCAGGGCTGGATGGATGGGGGAGTGGGGTGAGGGAGAGAAGAAGGGGCAGGGCTGGATAGATGGAGGAGTAGGGTGAGGGAGAGAAGAGGGGGCAAGGCTGGATGGATGGGCGGGTGGGGTGAGTGAGAGAGGAGGAGGCAGGGCTGGATGGATTTGGGAGTGGGGTGAGGGAGAAAAAAATGGGCAGGGCTTGATGGATGCGGGAGTGGGGTGAGGGAGAGAGGAGGGGACAGGGCTGGATGGAAGGGAGAGTCGGGTGAAGCAGGGAAGAAGGGGAAGGGCTGGATAGATGGGGGAGTTGGGTGAGGGAGAGAAAAGTGGGCAGGGCTGGATGGATAGGGGAGTAGGATGAGAGAGAAAGGCGAAGGCAGGGCTGGATGAATGGATGAGTGGGGTGATTGAGAGAGAAGGGTGCAGGGCTGGATGGATGGGGGAGTGAGGTGAGGGAAAGAGGAGGGGACAGGGCTGGATGAATGGGGAATTGGGGTAAGGGTTAGAGGAGGGGACAGGGCTGGATGGAAGGGAGAGTGAGGTGAGGGAGAGAAAAGGGGGCAGGGCTGGATGGATGGGGGAGTGAGGTGAGTGGGAGAAGAGGGGGCTGGGCTGGATGGATGGAGGAGTCGGGTGAGGGAGAGGAAAGGGGGTACGGCTGGATGGATGGGGGAGTGGGGGAGGGTGAAAAAATGGGACAGGGGCTGGATTGATGGGGGAGTTGGGTGACGGAGAGAAAATGGAGTAGGGTTGGATGGATGGGGGAGTGGGGTAAGGCAGAGAAAATGGGGTAGGGCTGGATGGATGGGGGAGTGGGGTGAGGCAGAGAAGAAGGAGCAGGGTTGGAGGGATGGGGGAGTAGAATGAGGGAGAGAAGAGGGGGCAGGACTGAATGGATGGGGGAGTGAGGTGAGGGAGAGAAAAGGGGACAGGGGTGGATTAATTGGGGAGTCGGGTAATGGAGAGAAGGAGCAGGGCTGGATGGATGGTGGAATGGGGTGAGGGAGAGAGGAGGAGGCAGGGCTGGATAGATGGTGGAGTGGGATGAGGGAGAAAAAAGGGACTGGATTGGATGGATGGGTGAGTGGGGTGAGGGAGAGGATAAGGGGCAGGGCTAGAAGGATGGGGGAGTGAGGTGAGGGAGAGAAGAGGGGGCAGGGCTGGATGGATAGGGAAGTGGGGTGATGGAGAGAGGAGGGGACAGGGCTGGATGGATGGGGGAGTGGGGTAAGGGAGAGAAAAGGGGGCAGGGCTGGATGGATGGGGAAGTGAGGTGAGGGAGAAAAGAGGGGCTGGATAGATGGGGGAGTCGGGTGAGGGAGAAGAAAGGGGGCAGGGCTGGATAGAGTGGGGTGAGGGAGAGAGGAGGCGGTAGGTCTGGATGGATGGGGGAATGGGATAAGGGAGAGAAAAGAAGGCTGAGCCGGATGGATGGGGGAGTGAGGTAAGGGAGAGAAGATGGAGCAGGGCTAGATGGATGGTGGAGTGGGGTGAGGGAGGGAGTAGGGGGCAGGGATGGATTGATGGAAGAGTGGGATGAAGGAAAGAGATAGGGGCAGAGCTGGATTGTTGTTGGAGTAAGGTGAGGGAAAGAGGAAGGGGCAAAGATGGATGGATGTGGGAGTCGGGTGAGGGAGAGAAGAGGGGGCAGGGCTGGATGGATTGGAGAGTGGGGTGAGTGAGAATGAAAGAGGCAAGGCTGGATCGATGGGGGAGTGGGGTGAGGGAGAGAGGAGGGGGCAGGGTTGGATGGATTGGGAGTGGTATGCATGAGAGAAGAGAGGGCAGGACTGGATGGATGGGGGAGTTAGGTTAGGGAGAGAGGACGGGCAGGGGTGGATGATTGGGGAGTGGGGTGAGGGAAACAGAAGGGGACAAGGCTGGATGAATGGGGGAGTGGGGTGATTGAGAGAGAATGAGACAGGACTGGATGGATGGGGGAGTGGAGTGGGGGAGAGAAAGGGGGGCTTGGCTGGTTAAATGGATTAGTGGGTTAAAAGAGAGAGAAGGGGGCAGGTCTGGATGGATGGGGCAGTTTAATGTGGGAGAGAAGAGGGGGCAGGGCTGAATGGATGGGGGAGTTGGGTTAGGGAAAGAGGAGGGGCAGGGCTGTATGAATGGCTTAGTGAGGTGAGAGAGAGAGAGAGAGAGAGAGAGAGAGAGAGAGAGAGAGAGAAGAGGGGCCAGGTCTGGATTGATGGGGGAGTGGGGTGAGGGTGGGAGGAGGTGGCAGGGCTTGATAGAGGAGTGGGGTGAGGGAGAAAGGAGGGGGCAGGTCTGGATGGATGGGGAAGTGAGGTGAAGGAGAGAAAAATGAGTAGGGTTGAATGGATGGGGGAGTGGGTTGAGGGAGAGAAGAAGGTGAATCGAAGCGCTGGATGGATGGGGGAGTGGGATGAGAGAGAGAGGATGGGGCAGGATTGGATGGTTAGGGGAGTAGAGTGAGTGAGAAAGGAGGGAGCAGGGCTGCATGGATGCGGGAGTGGGATGAGGGAGAGAGAAAGGGACGGGGCTGGATGGATGGGGAAGTGGGATGAGGGAGAGAGGAGGAGGCGGGGCTAGATGGATGTGGGAGTGGAATGAGAGAGAGAGGAGGGGGAGGGGCTGGATGGATGCGGGAGTGGGATGAGGGAGAGAGAACAGGGCGGGCCTAGATGGATGCCGGAGTGGGATAAGGGAGAGAGAAGGGGTTGGGCTGGATCGATGCGGAGTGGGATGATGGAGAGAGGAGGGCAAGGGCTCGATGGATGGGGGAGTGGGATGAGGGAGAGAGGAGGAGGCAGGGCTGGATGGATGGGGGAATGGGATGAGGAAGAGGGGAGGGGGCAGGGTTTGATGGATGGGGGAATGGGTTGAGGGAGAGAGGAGGGAGCAGGGTTGCATGGATGCGGGAGTAAGATGAGGGAGAGACAAGGGGGCGGGACAGGATAGATGCTGGAGTGGGATGAGGGAGAGAAGAGGGGACAGGGCTGGATGGATGGGGGAATGGGATGAGGGAAAGAGGAGGGGGTGCGGCTGGATGGATGGGGGAGAGGGATGAGATAGAGAGGAGGGGATGGGGCTAGATGGATGGGGTAGTGGGATGAGGTAGAGAGGAGGGGGCGGGGCTGGATGGATGTGGGAGTGGGATGAGGGAGAGAGGAGGGGGCAGTACTGGATGGATGCGGTAGAGGGTCAGGGCTGGATGGATGGGGGAGCAGGGTGAGGGAGAGAGGAGGGGGCATTGCTGCATGGATGGGGGAGTGAGACGAGGGAGAGAGGAGGGGGCGGGGCTTGATGGATGGGGAAATGGGGTGAGGGAGAGAGGAGGGGGCAGGGTTAGATGGATGGGGGAGTGGGGTGATGGAGAGAGGAGGGGGCAGGGCTGAATGGATGGGAGAGTGGGGTGAGGGAGAGAGGAGGGGGGCAGGGCTGGATGGATGAGGGAGTGGGGTGAGGGAGAGAGGAGGGGACAGGGTTGGATGGAAGGGGGAGTGGGATCACGGAGAGAGGAGGGGGCAAAATTAGATGGATAGGGGAGTGAGGTAAGGGAGAGAGGAGGGGGCAGGGCTGGATGGATGGGGGACTGGTGGATGGGGGACTGGTGTTAGGTAGAGAAAAGAGGGCAGGGTTGGATGGATGGGGGAGAGAGGAGGAGGCAGGGCTGGATGGATGGGGGACTGGGGTGAGGGAGAGAAAAGGGGGCAGGGCTGGATGGATGGGGCAGCAGGGTCAGGGAGAGAGGAGGGGCAGGGCTGGATGGATGGGGGAGAGAGGAGGGGGCAGGGCTGGATGGATGAGGGAGTGGGGTGAGGGAGAGAGGAGTGTGCAGGGCCGGATGAATGGGGGAGTGGGATGAGGGAGAGAGGAGGGGACAGTGTTAGATGGGTAGGGGATTGGGGTGAGGGAGAAAGGGGGGGTCAGGGCTGGATGGTTGGGGGACTGGGGTGAGGGAGAGAAAAGGGGGCAGGGCTGGATGGATGGGGTAAAAGGGTGAAAGAGAGAGGAGGGGCAGGGCTGTATAGACGGGGGATTGAGATAAGGGAGAGAGGAGGGGGCGGGGCTTGATGGATGGGGAAGTGGGATGAGGGAGAGAGGAGGGGGCGGGGCAGGGATGAGGGAGAGAGGAGGGGGTGCGGCTAGATGGATGGGGGAGTGGGATGAGGTAGAGAGGAGGAGGCGGGGCTGGATGGATGTGTGAGTGGGATGAGGGAGAGAGGAGGGGGCGGGGCTGGATGGATGCGGGAGTGGGATGAGGGAGAGAGGAGGGGGTGCGGCTGGATGGATGGGTGAGTGGGATGAGGGAGAGAGGAGGGGACGGGGCTGGATGGATGGGGTACTGGGATGAGGTAGAGAGGAGGGGGCGGGGCTGGATGGATGTGTGAGTGGGATGAGGGAGAGAGGGGGCAGTACTGGATAGATGCGGTAGAGGGTCAGGGCTTGATGGATGGGGGAGCAGGGTAAGGGAGAGAGGAGGGGACATTGCTGCATGGATGGGGGAGTGAGACGAGGGAGAGAGGAGGGGGCGGGGTTTGATGGATGGGGAAGTGGGGTGAGGGAGAGAGGAGGGGGCGGGGCTGGATGGATGCGGGAATGGGATGAGGGGGAGTGGAGGGGGTGCGGCTGGATGGATGGAGGAATGAGAAGAAGTAGAGAGGAGGGGACGAGGGTGGATGGATAGCGGAGTGGGATGAGGTAAAGAGGAGGGGGCGGGGCTGCATGGATGCGGGAGTGGGATGAAGGAGAGAGGAGGGGGCATTACTGGATGGATGCGGAAGAGGTATGAGGGAGAGAGAAGGGAGTGGGGCTGAATGGATGGAGGAGTAGGGTGATGGAGAAAGAAGGGGATGAGGTTGGATGGATGGAGGAGCGGGATGAGGGAAAGAGGAGGGGGCAGGGCTGGATGGATGCGGGAGTGGGATAAGAGAGAGAGGAGGGGGCAGGGCTGGAAGGATGCGGGAGTGGGATGAGGGAGAGAGGAGGTGGTGGAGCTTGATAGATTGGGGAGTGCGATGAGGGAGAGAAGAGAGGGCGGGGCTGGATATATGCGGGAGTGAGATGAGGGAGAGAGAGAAGGGGCCGGGGCTGGATGGATGTGGGAGTGGGATGAGGGATAGAGGAGAGGGCGGGGCTGGATGGATGTGGGAGTGGGATGAGGGATAGAGGAGAGGGCGGGGCTGGGTGGATGCGGGAGTGGGATGAGGGAGAGAGGAGGGAGCAGGGCTGCATGGATGGGGGAATGAGATGAGAGAGAGAGGAGGGGGCGGGGCTCGATGGATGGGGAAATGGTATTGAGGGAGAGAGGAGGGGACGGGGCTGGATAGATGCAGGAGTGGGATGAGGGAGAGAGGAGGAGCGAGGCTACATGGATCGGGGAATGGGAAGAGGGAGAGAGGAGGAGGCAGGGCTGGATTGATGCGGGAGTGGGATGAGGGAGAGAGGAGGGGGCAGCGTTGGAAGGATGTGGGAGTGTGATGAGGGAGAGAAGAGGGGGCGGAGCTGGATGGATTGGGGAGTGGGATGAGGGAGAGAAGAGAGGGCGGGGCTGGATATATGCGGGAGAGAGAAGGGGGCGGGGCTGGATGGATGGGGGAGTGAGGTGAGGGAGAGAGGAGCTAGCAAGGATGGATTGATGGAGGAGTTGGGTGAGGGAGAGAGGAAGGGGCAGGGCTGGATGGATGGGATAGGTGGTTGAGGAAGAGATGAGACAACACTCACGGCTCACCTGTACCTGCACCGCCTGCGTCTGTCCCCTCACCCCCACTGTCCCTGCTGCAGCAACATTCAGGAGACTATCGAACACTTGTTAGTACAGTGTCCGCGTTACCACTATCACCGTGTTGTACTCCGCTCCCAACTCCTGGCCCTGAACGTCACCACCTTTGACCTGCCCACCGTGATCCTGCTAGC
>JAXIVD010000778.1:117500-121429 GCA_036785275.1 Cancer borealis
AGGAATCTCTCATTTGTTTGAGTAATGAAATCATCATTAATGGTAGTGTACATGGTACCATGATCTCCCAAGTAACATGTCACATCATAGTGTTAGCTAATTTGTCTCAATGTCTGAGAGAGAGAGAGAGAGAGAGAGAGAGAGAGAGAGAGAGAGAGAGAGAGAGAGAGAGAGAGAGAGAGAGAGAGAGAGAGAGAGAGAGAGAGAGAGAGAGAGAGAGAGAGAGAGAGAGAGAGAGAGAGAGAGAGAGAATTCTCACATAGCTCGTGAGCATACTGTAAACTGAGTCTTACACTGAACAAGTACAGTCGCGCTGGGAAGAGATGTCGCCTAATTCAGATTGTTTCCTTCATTTCTGGCTTTATTTATTTTTTATCACAAATATTTATAACATTAAAATTCATATGAACACATTTGACATACATTATTAGAATACAAATAATTGTTCAAAAGAAGTATTAAGACAACGCATCTGGTATATAAAGAGGATATACCAATATTTACTTAATTACCAATAATATAATTTCAATAACAATATAGTAATCATAGATTAGTTAGCAGTATGTGAAGACAATATATTAGTTATAGCCTACTATAGATATTGAAAACATATTTAGTAATCTATTACCAGTATTTGATGACAGTTATTATAGCCTATTAATAGGCTATAATAACTGTCATCAAATACCAGTAATAGGATACAATAACTGAGAGTATTAATTAATATTTCATGTTATTTCACATGGGTACAAATAGTGTTGTAATTTAGTTTTGATTTTTCCTTAATTGTTTAAGATGTATTTTGTAGACAGTGTACAGTTGCAAAGCATGTGTGTAGTATGTAGTTGTATTGGGGAGACCATCCTACCGCTGCCTGTTACTGTTCAAGCCAGAGTCAGTGAGGTGAAGGCATCAAAAGGTCGGCCGGATCATTATGGTGGTGCTTCTTAGGGAATATTCCTGTCCCTTCCAATGACTCCAGGTGATGCCTTCACCAGGGGTGCTGTTGCTGCCCTCATGTTGGTAACCATTCAGATTGGAGGCGTGGCACTTCTCATACCACCAAGCACCACGGTATCTGGTAGGTAGGATTACAAAGGTCATTTTAGTTATATCATCTTATACATATCTATGAAAACCAAGCTATCTTAGACCCTTCCTCATCTATAAAACCTACTTGCAAACTACGTGTTAGATTCTGTATCAAGACTACTCTTTAATTTGTATGAGCATGCTTGTCCCGATAAACAATGGCACTGTAATATACAGTATTATTTTGCTGATTCACTTCACGTCTGACAACAGACATTTAAATTACTTGCATTACTGTGGACACCTGCTGTTAAGTTTACTTGTGTTCAGGTTGGTAATACTCACTTCTTGGCACAGTTAGTGATGCTGCTGCTATCATTGTCCTGATCAGGGATCGAGAATCTTTGACCATTGTGTCTTGCCAAGGAATCCCCTACATTGCCACTGTACCTGTCACCATATTGTATGGATAACAAACTATATCAATAACATCAATTTATTTATTGAATGCACAATATTCATGTACTGAAATTTATTACTGACCTCAGATCATAAACTTTTTTTTTTTATTGTATTAGAATACCAAACTCTGAGTAGGAAATTTTTTGTTGGTTACTGAAGTACTGAAAATCTACAATTATTTATATATTAGGCTCTTCCAATCCTTAACACTGATCGCAGGGAGAATATACCAGGCTTTTCCTAACCAAAATACCGAATCAGGCGACATATGTCACCTTCATTTTCATGGGATCTGTCATTGGCTGACCTCCAGTGACCTGTCCTTCATCTTAACCTAATTTAACATAGCCTTCTCCTCCTCCTCCTTCTTTTTCTCCTCTTCCTCCTCCTTCTCCTTCTCCTCTTCCTCCTCCTTCTCCTCCTTCTACTACTACTACTACTACTCCTACTCCTACTACTACTACTACTACTACTACTACTACTACTACTACTACTACTACTACTACTGCTACTACCACTACTACTACTACTACTACTACTACTACTACTACTACTACTACTACTACTACTACTACTGCTACTACCACTACTACTACTACTACTACTACTGCTACTACCACTACTACTACTACTACTACTACTACTACTACTACTACTACTGCTACTACCACTATTACTACCACTACTACTACTACTACTACTACTACTACTACTTACTACTACTCTACTACTACTACTACTTACTACTGCTACTACTACTCACCACTACTACTACTACTACTACTACTACTACTACTACTACTACTACTGTACTACTACTACTACTACTACTACTACTACTACTACTACTACTACTACTACTACTACTACTACTACAACTACTACTACTACAACTACTACTACTACTACTACTACTACTACTACTACTACTACTACTACTACTACTTACTACTACTACCACTACTACTACTACTACTATTACTACTACATACTTACTACTTACTACTACTACTACTACTACTACTCTACTTACCACTCCTACTACTACTACTGTACTACTGTACCACCACACCACACTCGTATCTGTCGATGCATGGGTGGGAGAGAGGTTGTGGTCGGGCAGGTGAGGAGGTCATCTTACCACACACTCAAGCTTATAAGTAACAAGCTCACCAATGAAGGAAAAAAAAGAAGCTTAAGAAAAAAGAAATAATTTCCCTTAATGCCTGTTGCTATGGCCTTGTGTGTGTGTGTGGTGTGTGTGTGTGTGTGTGTGTGTGTGTGTGTGTGTGTGTGTGTGTGTGTGTATGTGTGTGTGTGTGTGTGAGTGTGTGTGTGTGAAAGAGAGAGAGAGGAGAGAGAGATAGAGAGAGAGAGAGAGAGAGAGAGAGAGAGAGAGAGAGAGAGAGAGAGCAGAGAGAGAGACATGAGGGGGGAGGGAAGATGAATCATAATACCTAATAATAATAAGCACGAGAAGCTAAAGTATGTGTCAGTTTTTATCATTATTTTCTTGTTATATTTGTCTTTTTTCTTTCCTTTTTTGTCTTTTTCTTTCGTATTATTTTTTTTTCTCTTTTTCTCTCTTCCTTCGTCTAATTCTCTCCCTCTCTCCCTCCCACCATCCCTCCTTCATCCCTTCCTCCCTCCCTCCCCCTTCCTCCCTCCTTCCCTCCTTCCCTCCCTCCCTCCCTCCCTCCCTCCTCCCTCCCTCCCTCCCTCCCTTCCTCCCTCCCTATCTCCCTCCCTCCCTCCCTTCCTCCCTCCTTCCCTTTTTCCTTCCCTTCTTCCCTCCCTTCCTCACTCCCTTCCCTCCCTCCCTCACCTTCTTCCTTCCCTTCTTTCCTCACCTCCTTCTTCTCCTCTCTTCCCTTCGTCTAATTCCCTCCCTCCCTCCCTCCCTTCTTCCCTCCCTTCCATTCTTCCTCCCTCCTCCCTCCCTCCTTCTTCTTCTCTCTTCCTTCGTCTAATAATAGTATAGTTTCGTAGCAACAAATAAATGAATAAATTATTATTATTATTATTATATTATTATTATATTATTATTAAAAAATGAAATACTTATATATAATAAAATACGATGAATAATGAAAATTCTAATAATGACGTCTATTTATTTATTTATTTATTATTTATTTTATTTATTTTATTTTATTTTATTTTATTTTATTTTATTTTATTCTTGTTTCTATTCATTGAAGTTATTATTTTTTTGGTCCAGTGTATTGCTGTTGGTGGAGGGGAAGGGTGTGTGCAGCTCCGCTCCTGCTCGTGTGTACGTGTGTGTATGTGTGTGTGTGTGTACGTGTGTCTATATAATTCATTGTTTGTTTGTTTGTTTGTTTGTTGTTATTTGGGGTAAAAAAAAAAATGTTTTTTCACTTATTATTATTTTCTTAATTATTTTCTTTTTCATTCCTATTTTTTTCTTATAA
>JAXIVD010000779.1:5000-7500 GCA_036785275.1 Cancer borealis
ACTACTACTACTACTACTACTAGTAATAATAACGATAATAATAATAATTCTACTACTACTACTACTACTACTATTAGCCTACTACTACTTTTTTTTTTCTACTACTACTACTACTACTACTACTACTACTACTACTACTACTACTACTACTATAAATACCTCCACCCGCTGTTTATTTGCGGGGCTCCACTAATTGGAGGTCACCAGCCTCAACTCTGTTCGCTAGTGACTGTGGCATCCAACCATAGTTCTAATCATTAATATTTCTAGCTTACACATCAAATTATACTACTATTCTTCATATATATATATATATATATATATATATATATATATATATATATATATATATATATTATTTACAAGTCCCTACGATATACCCTCTACCCCCCTACGATCCGCTCTCCATTACTGTGGCCTCACAGTCGAGGCCCGAAATGTTTGTGTTGGAGTACCTAGTTCCCCTGAGACATAGGAGGGCAGACCTGAGTAGAGAGAAGGAGAGGCGGCATCTCATCCAGACGACAACATAGCTCCTTGGCTGGTGTTTCTTTTCTGTCATTACCTCAGCTAGTCTTCCGTAGAAATACTTCGCCTTGGAGCCCATTCCGCCGGATGATGTGAAAACCAGAGGCGTAAAGCTGCCCTGATCCACGTGCTGGATCCTCTCCTCGTATGCCCTGACTTTGTCGTCCTCGTTCTTCTTGTGAGCAGCTTCTAAGGACAGGTTGTTGTAGCAACTACTACTACTATTACTACTACTACTACTACTAATAGTAGTAATAGTAATAATAGTAGTAATAAAATTAGAAGTAGTAGTAGTAAAATTATTATCATTATTATTATTAGTAGTAGTAGTCTACTACTACTACTACTAATGATAATAATTTTACTACTATTACTACTTCTAATTATAGTACTACTACTACTATTACTACTACTACTACTACTACTATTACTACTATTACTACTATTATTATTACTACTACTACTACTACTACTACTACTAATAATAATAATAATAATAATTTTACTACTACCACTACTACTACTACTACTACTACTACTACTACTACTACTACTACTGCTACTACTGCTTGTACTACTGCTACTTCTACTACTACTACTACCACTACTACTACCACTACTACTACTACTACTACTACTACTACTACTACTACTACTAATAATAATAATAATAATAATAATAATAATAATAATACTGCTACTACTACTACTACTATTACTACTACTACTACTACTACTACTACTACTACTACTATATACACTTCGAAATTAATAAACAGAAGCGTCGAGACTACAAGTGGAGTTATATAGGTCGTCAGTTGCCAAACAAGAATAAAAGGCTATTTGGCTTTCTTATCGCAGAAGGCTGAGGTACTTATCCTAACATCCTAAACAAACAAAGCATGACTAAGGAGGAAGAGATGGGAAAACTTGAACTGGAGGGCAGGCAGAAGAGAGAGAGAGAGAGAGAGAGAGAGAGAGAGAGAGAGAGAGAGAGAGAGAGAGAGAGAGAGAGAGAGAGAGAGAGAGAGAGAGAGAGAGAGAGAGAGAGCGAGAGCGAGAGCGAGAGAGAGAGAGAGAGAGAGAGAGAGAGAGAGAGAGAGAGAGAGAGAGAGAGAGAGAGAGAGAGAGAGAGAAGGGAAAGGAGAGGAGGAGGAGGAGGGGGGGAGGAGAAAGGAAGGGTAGAATAAATAATAACGATAATAATATAATCTTATTTCACCTGAAGGCATCATGACCCAAACCAAGAAGTAGAGACGGTGACTGAAGTGCTGGTCAGTCAGTTCTTCTCCAGGTTTGGGATGCTTGGTGAACCAGAGGAGGGAATTCAAATTCCAAGTCTTCAGTGAGTGTTGTGAGCTGCTGAGGCTTTAAAAAACCCGGCCTACGCCCCTCCGCCCCCAGTATGACGGAATGATTGAGAGGTTTAATCGTACCTTAGCACAGGAGCTGGCCAAGTACTGTGCTGAGGGACAGCTTAATTAACTGGGATGCCAAGTTGCCAGCTCTGCTCATGGCATACAGGTCTGCTGAGCATGAGGCAACAACTTACACTCCTGCTCGTCTCATGTTTGAAAGGGAGTTGAGGCTGCCAGTAGACTTGGCCACTGAACCATCTGACGAGTCCCTTTGCT
Organism: Cancer borealis; assembly: GCA_036785275.1. Lineage (NCBI taxonomy): Eukaryota > Metazoa > Arthropoda > Malacostraca > Decapoda > Cancridae > Cancer > Cancer borealis. The sequence goes on from JAXIVD010000779.1 coordinate 7,163, forward strand.
TACGAACAGCTTCGCGGTGGACACTGCAGGAGAGGCTGTCAGAGGTTCATCGCCGGGTGCGTGGCAGCTTGAAGATGGCGGGCCAGGCGATGAAACGTCGCTATGACCAGCGAGTGAGACACGCCAACTATTCTGCGGGTGACAAGATGTGACTCCATAGTCCCCGCAAGAAGAAGAGGCTTTCACCAAAGCTGCAAAGCTCTTGGAAGGGACCCTATGTGGTGGTGCAGCCTCTTTCTGACGTCACCTGCAAGATTCACCGGGGGGACAAGAGGCCGCATTCATGTGGTTCATGTGGACCGGCTTTGGCGATACCATGGATCCGGACAGTACACGTG